>UZAN01041746.1:7264-44399 GCA_900618425.1 Echinostoma caproni
TATATATATATATATATATATATATATATATATATATATAGTAATGCGTGAAGTTGATCGTTTTCTTGCGACCGATCTTCGATAGGAAACGACTTGCATTTATTCATATCGTGCTACCTTATGCAGCCATGTGCTTGTTGGAATACCGCAGTGCATTAGCAATACACCACAATCGAGCATTTATCACATTTCAAAAGTTTGCAATCACCCTTGTTCGCGAAAGTATCATTTCAATTATGTTCATACCGTCCTCTAGAAGTTTCCTAAAGTCCTTAAACTATTTTGTTGCCTCTTCCCTTGTCTCATTTAGCTGCTCCTCGGGCCATGTGTCGCCTAAGCACCACCACCAGTATATTACGAGATCCCAATCTATTACCTGAACAGGCCAAGCGAGCCGCTGCGGAAATGACTACGTTCAGCCTAGACAGTCCGGCACAGATGCATGTCGATCCCAATGAAAAGCGCACGTTTGATGCCTTCAGCACAAATAAGATAACTACCTAATATTTCGATCCCTCTTCTGATGTACCTAAATGTTGATCTCGTCGATGAAACACGATAACATTTAGTTTCCTTTCCACAATCGGTCTTTTTCTGTATTATTCTCCACAACTATCTTGGATGCATACTCGTGTTCATTGCCTTTGGGCGAGGATTCACGAGCACAGTTACGAATTAATGTGCTATTCTGGTCAGGCTCCTCATCGTTCGATTTTTCATCCAACTTTCCTCACCCTGTCGTATACGGACTATTGGACTACTACGTGCGTTCCCCTTCTGTTGGGCGTTTATAATCTCAAAAATCTTACTCCCTTGCTCTCTGTTTATTTCCATTTTCAACAAATATACCCAACCACATAGACGCACACCATCCAGTTCTGTTGCCTTCGATTGGACCACCAATGACGTGTATAATTACCACGAAAGTTCATGTCTTTCGCTCTGCCATGCTCTCACTTTACTGCCTGTCTGCCTTTTGGTGCCATTTCATTTCCCCGGATCATTAATCCGGATCGGAATTTTCGTGTTTCTGCATGTGTTTTGAAACCGTGTTGGCGACGGTATACAATCATGTGCATTCGAATTTGCTGAGTGAGGTTTTTACTACTCTGACGATTCTTTTGTTTCGCATTGAGTTTATGTTGAGGATCGAACAACTGGTCCACTGCAAAAATGTGACAGCTATACAAACCAGTCACTTATTCCCATCCTGATCACTCACTCTTTGTCATCCATACGCATGCTCTTTCACGTGCTATCAAGCCCCAGTGATACACTAGACGTTTCATGCTGATCTTTTTCAATCTCATTCTGTCCATTTCCCCATCTATTTCTCACATCCATTTTGCACTCGCTTATTTTGGCTGACGCGTACATTTCATTCGCTCTCATCCTGTATATATTTAAACGAACCCATCTGTTATGTCTTTGACTTCATCCCCACCCCTACTTTTTGTATGTACATATTTATTATGTCGTCATTGTGATCGATACGAAAAGAAACGAGTGATAAGACGACAGAAACTGACGAATTGTGGAGATCATTCTGACTGTTTCGGGAAACCGTGTTTGTTCACCTTGATTATTAAAAACATCGACCCAGGTATTTTTACAACGAATACTTGTCACTTGTACTCTCCAGGGATTTGTGAACAATCTTTAAGTATAATGTTTTATAGAAATAATCACAGTAAAACAACTTGTAACGGTTCCAACAACCGAAAGAATTAAGACAACTTCCTAATAATGTTACCTACAGTCTTATGAATGTCAGGACACAGACATGGTCTCATCCTTTTCAAATGGACTGAATGCAATGGTTCAGTAAAATTGAGATTCACGACAAGTCCCGGGTAAGTTAGAAGGCATTTCAATCAAGTTCGCTCAAGTCATGTGATGTATCCGGTGCCAAGGTTTGAGCGATTCAATGGCTGCTACCAACCAGCCATTTCGGAGGCAATTCAGAATACGGCCAGTACATTCGTGTGACCAGAAACTCCGCCGATGTTAGACAAGCAGCCTTTTCTGTTCCAGGTTCTAGTGTAGCTGGCCAGCGATGATTGATTTTATTACTTTCAATGACTGATACGAGGAAGGCGAGGCGTACTTCTTTGGATTTGAGGTGTTGCAGTATTTTGATTGTCAGCACGTTGGGAATTCACTGTAGTTCAGTCTAACTTTTTCTCCCATGAGCCATGCACTTTTGAGCGCCGTAATCGCAGCAAAATAAGCCATACCGGGTGCCGATAACTTCTAACAACAAGACAGCTCCAAATATGTTCCTGATGGAAACGCACTGGAGCCATAAACAGGTTAGCCGCTAGAGCATGAACACAATTGGATGACGGAAACCAGTGCGGTGGAGTTATCATTAAATTGCAGCACAAACACCTATACGCTTCGAGTAATTGGGTTGCTAAATCATTGCAATCAGCTGTAAATTGGACGAACAGAAATGTTGAGTTACTGATCTGGTAAGGAACCAGAACTTGCGGCTGGTTGTTCCAGTGGTCACCTATAGTAGATAGTAGGAGGTAGTGCATCATGTTTAAACTTGCCTGTTAGGAAAACTTTTTTTAAACCACGGTTGAAGGCTGCAGTGATGGTGCTGTCTTTCATCGTGCACAACGAATTCTGCAATTAAATCACTTCGGGAAATGCTGTCTAGCAAGCTTGAGGAAGCAGTATATGAAAAGAGACATGTTGTTGCAATGCACCAACAGATGTAGCAATCGGGAAATTTCTTTTGTACTTCCGTTTATTGAATATATAATGGTACCATTTTTCAATCAAAGGACTGCTACACATCAATCAGAACGGAGACAGTCAGACGGTGTTGGTTGGATTCGAGATGTTCAAAATATCCTCCTTGACAGTCGATACAAGATTGCAGTCATAAACATCTTTTGTGCCTACATGAGTTGATTCAATGAACACTTGGAAGTGTCTTGTTCACCTCATCAGAGCCACACTTTCATCCACACGTTTCTTTTTGATTGAGAATTTGCCTAACTCAGCCACAGACTGAGTAACGTTAATTGACTTATTTCTTCACGACGTTTCTATGGGTAATCATTCCTCAGGTCTACTTTTCAGCTTCGTTCACAGGATTGACTATTTTACTCTCGTTGAATGTATGGACCACGGCGATCAGTGCCGAAGTTCGATATTGGCGAAAGCTCGAAACGCCAATCAATATTTTGGACAAATGGGTAACTTATTCCATTAAGCATTTGGAATGATGCGTATATCCCGCTGCTTATTACTGGGGCTGTCTTCCTTGACCTCTCAAAAAGCCTAGATGATTCTTTACGACTACTTCTGTGGAGTCTTTTTTTCAAGGTAAAATCTGCACTCCCACATATATTCTTGTCGTCGAATCGATGATCTTTGTCCAGCCGAAAATCGAGATAGTTTGATTGTTTGGTAATTACGCGACATAAGCAGGATTGCGTGATTTTTTTGAATTGATGGGTAGCAGAACTTGTGTATCATAACTGAAATTCGATATGTATAGCACTTGTGTTTGAAAAAGTAAATCTGTCGTACACCGCTTCTGTTGGTCGATGATATGAATGAAGACAGTCAATTCTTGCTGATGTCTCCACTCCTTGGATATGTTTGAATGACAGCATCAGTGGGATTCTATATTAAATTAGATGGTTTTTACTGCTTTTACGGTTTGTCGTAGTGCTTCTTTATAGTCGGTGGCTTTCAGTCTTGTGCGATAACGTTAGCCACCGCTGTTGACTTTTAGTTTATCGTTCCACAACCCGTTGGAAATGTTAAATTCGATTTGACGGCGCTCGGTTGCCTAAAGCATTGATTTTTGTGAGCTAATTGGATAGGAGATAGAAATGCTGTCCTGGACGACGACTGAAACCAACAACACATTACCTCAGTTAGTACATAATTTTGGATTCTGTAAATCTCTTCTAGTGCTAATGTCAATTTACTATCAAGAATATTGTCGCCTGAGCGTTTATTACTTTACTCGGTAGTCAGTCTTTGTGACACTCCGAATCCGGTTATTCGAAAGAAGTGGCTTCGGATAGTACTCGACATTGCAGTTTTATTACAGCAGTGGATCAATTACATGCCTGCAGCTTCGCTGTTGTGTGTCTGTTCTGCGATCAGCTGATTTCACATGACTCGCACCCCATTATCCCATTTAGGTTAACGTTTGATCTCGCACCAAGCAGATACAAGTTTGGGTCGCTTGTACCAATACATTCATGTTTCATTTTGCCCAAGGATCTAACTACCATGGTGTACAAAGTTCTTCCAGATTATCCGCAGTTTCCGGCGATTTCTAGCGAACTTTCGTTTCTTAAAATCGAAGAACATAATTCATGCACACTTCGTGTTAAATTTCGGATTTTCTAGATTTCGAATTGCTTTCATACAGCTTCAGTTCGTAGATCGAACTGAAGTATGTTCCATTTGTGTTGACCCGGCTTGCCATGAAAACCTTAACAGTTTCAATGGAGTTCAAAACAAGCCCATGATTTGATCAATCACTAGGGTTTATCCATCGGATATATTGGCCACGCTATGTGGACGTGAACGGTATGCCTTTCGGTGTTGTTTTTCTCGGAAAACCTGAAGCTCCATCGATTCTCCGGAAGTGCGAAGTGAGGAAGATCTTTCATGCTCTGATGTATGAGTCCGCTGTCTGTTTTCCTTCAAGCACTTTCTTTCTTGATTTGCCGAGCAACACAGGCTCAGTGACTGAAATTAGGCTTTTCATTCCGGAAATCATGCCAGTACCATGCTAGTTCGTCGAGGTCGTCCGGGTTGAACCTTTTACATGACCAAATATCACGTTATTCAATTCAGCCTCCCATTTGATGTGATTTTTCATCCAATCAACCCCATCTGTAATATAATGTCAAGTTGTTCAGAGAACTGCCTGTTTCCCTTTTATAACCTCGATGCACTTTTGTTTTTGACACTTCGTGTATATGGCGAACACAAGTATCCTATCGCGCGAACCTCTGCGATTTTGAGGCACTGGATATTTGGTTGGGTGCAGCCAGTAGAAGCTTCCTACTGACCTTAGAACGTTGTCTTCATATTCTTGCAACCCTAGTTTATATATATATATGATTTGTCTATCTTCCACTTGAATTTGCTCTCAAAATTCCAATCTTCCCTCTGCTCTTTGATTCGAATGGGCGGCCAAAACACAGCAGTCGAAACCGGCGCAAGAAAGTGCTTGGTTCATGGTTGTGGAAACTGAATTGAATGCACGTTTCCTCCTAACTCCCAAACAGCTTCTGTTTTTAACTTTCCTTGATCAGTGAATTTTACGACAGTTTGGTCATAATCGAGCGCCTTCGGGCGGGTATTTCAACCTGTTCCAAATTTCATGGTCCAGCATATGCACTTTCGCAAAACATTACCGAAGCAGACTGCGTGCACTATACCATTACTTGAACTGGAGTTGATCTTATTCTCCCAGGGAAATGACCGTTCGAATCTGCTTATGATATTGCTGGAATAAAACAAAGGTCTATTTCATTTCACCTGCTCGCCGAGCTTGGCAATTTGTTTGCAAACGTTTGATCACCAGCCGAGGTGACATCATCAGCCACTTCACAAGCACTGATGATGTCACCTCGGCTGGTGATGAAACGTTTGCAAACAAATTTCCAAGCTCGGCGAACAGGCGACATGAAATTCAGTTCACCCGAGCTACGAGGACCGATTTTCAATATTTTGTCAACAAAGGTCCATTATTGGTGACAGTAAATGTGGACCTCATTCGGCACAGACAAGCCGCGCTCGAATCGATCTGATCACTTCGAAACGTGTTCACGGTTTGAAAATCCAAACGAAATGTTTCACGACTCTCATCAACACGCGGTTATCACAGACAAAAGGCTTTTTGAAGGAAAAATTCGTTAACATTTAGTGGAACCACACTTATCCTCAGTGTTATGTGCCGTAGAGAAATTGGTTCACAACTGTTGGTAAGCACTGACCTCAGTTCCACATGGTTTTCCGGTTGCAAATATTTTGATGTTTATTTTAGGATATTGCTGCAGGGCCCATTTGGATACAGGTCTGACTGTCTGTAAGGTCATTGAGCACATCAAACATCACGGTGCAATCTGTGTAACTGGGTGTCTTGGCACCGGTGTTCTGGTTCGTTGTTGTCCAGAAAGATATAGTTTGGTCCTTGCTCTAGCAGCGGCCTTATTTGTTCATTCAAACTGACGAGGTACTTCGAATGAGTTAGCATCTGACTGATGAAAACCAACTCCATCTCACCAGCTTAAACAGCTCTCCACACCATACAACAGCACCCAGCACTTTGCAATGTCAACAAATACACTTCAACTGTACTTTTCTCACGTTTACATCTCCAGAGTATCGTCGTTCCAGCTATCATTTTGCAGCGGAAGCCTGGATTCATCAATCTACTCTCTTTTACCACCGGAGGCGCACTTTTAGAGGGCAAACCGATATCCACGGAATCGTTATTTGTCATCGTGGATTTAGACACCGGTTAATCAACAGTTGTGATCGTGCGCGTTTTACACCGACTACGACACATTACTGTTTTAGAGATGATAAAACTACAGATTGATTTGCCCTTAGACTTCTGAGCATCCTTCATTCTAGTCTTCCTCTTGTCACAGAAGGCCAACCACCACCGCGGAGGCGGTGACATATAGCGGCTTCTGCGCGTAGATTTATTTACTTAAAAACCCTTTGAATTCGGTTTGTCTGATGCTGATTCGGACCGCGGATTTTTTACTTTTTCGCATACCATTCCCCAGAAAATAACCTGTTGCTCTATAACAGTCCTTCTGAACCGAAACCATGCAGATGATGAATGCTTCATTGTTCCCATTCACAAATGTTGGTCAACGAACATGCTTAAATATGGTCAATACATATTGAAGAAGGTTCGTTGAGTATCGTTCATGAAACTCGTTCCGTCCGAGTGTATCTCGTCGCACCTTTATATGCTCTGGAAATCTCTGGGGTGGTAAACAGAGAGCACTGGACAGCTGTTTAGTTCTTGACGGGACTCTTCAGTATCCTTCTTGTTGTGCTGGCAGTCAAACCTCAAATATTCGGATTGCAAATCGAATCGCTTATCCTAGCAGATGCTCAAGGCTTTGAGCGAATAGCTCAAACGGTTTAGCCTTATAGTGTTTCTTTTGTGGGAAATAAAGAGCTACAAATGAGTGAAATCAAAGGCCATTCCAATTTTCTGGGACCGGTAAACAACGGAATTGCTTAAAAGAAGCAAAAGCTGTATCTTGGAAATTGTGAGCATTGGTTCAGGAGATTGGATAGATTTGTGTGTGCCTTGTACAGTTGGCAACAGCGTGAATAACAGTCTTTTTTCTCTCGAAAATAGTGTGATTGAGAGAGAGAGGTTGTGATCTCAACTTTTGCCCTCGCATGACGTGCAAACAATACCCGGAAATGGCATATCTAATCCTAAAGCAATTCATTACTTTCGCAAACTGTTCTGTCACTTCTATATTGTTTCGAAACTTGCTTTCCGTGTATCATCGAATAATAATGAGTTTCTGAACTGTAGTGCTTGTTGAGAAGAATCCATTCTGGTTTTCATCCTGAACCGTAAGTTTTCCAGAATACTTTTGCTATTTATATGCATTCTCATCCCGAAACGTCCGCGTGAATCAACGCTTTACATGTACATGCAAATATAAAACTTCATCTATCTATCTATTTATCTATCTATCTATCTAGACATCAACCGAAAAGCGATGAAACCCTGGTTGTACCTACTTCGATGTAGTTGCCGAGGTGTCGAGGTTCGGTTCACATTCCACCGTCTGCCTTCCATCTGTATCTATCATCATTCACAAACCCATCCGCTGGAAAATCGATACGCATTTGTCTCAAATGCTACGAATAATCGGACCATTCAAGAGCATACACAAACGACCGTCACCCGCCATTTATATATTTGTATACATATCTGCATGTACCTATATATGTGTATTTATATACATATACCTGTGTTTGCATGCATGCACACATTCATGAATATCTTCCTCGCACTCACACACACACTTCAACTGCGGTTAACTTGTTCATCCCTAATGCGATTCGGAAAGTTTATAAACAATACCCATCAATTGAACTGTGCCACACCCACCCACATCGGATGCAAACCTAAGGACATGTGTGTGTTCGATAAGCCGTGATCAAATAACCAAAACAACGTGCGCACACACACTTTGCATAATTCAAAGTTTGCGGTTGTACACGTTGTAATTTCGCTCGACCGCAGTTGATTTCGTACGTCAACGAGGAGAGAAAAGAATGGCATTCATCTGTTAGTAAAAGTTGATAGGATCACTTACACAAACGCAATTTATTTTAAATTAGCTTGAACCACTTCATTTGGATCAATTTATTTCAAGCTGATCAAACGTCTTGGCGATGTGCAACGCAAATGCTGCGTTGGGTAAGATGAATTGCACTTCGTGTTGCGCTAATAGAAAATAGGAAGGATTGCAGTTAGGCAAATTTGAGTTACTCTCATGTGATAGAGTGCACCCAAAAACGCCAAAATCTCAGACTAGATTGTAATATTTTGCAGGATCTAGGATGTATGATTCGGCTTGGCATGATTCACTTGAAGCAGGTCGACAGATGACGTGCCAAATCATTCATATCAGTGTACCTCGGAGCCGAGAACCATTGACAGTCAACAAATACGCATCAGCTTTTTATGTGATACATGATTTTGTTGAGTAAAAGTTATAAAGAGCAATGCATATGTGTTTCTGATAAGCCTAATTCAACTCAGAAAAGCATGTGTGCGGCAGAAAACAGACCACACACGAACAATACGACTTCGACTTTGAGGGCATAATTGACTGCAAACAAAATCGGTGCAGAACCTACCAACATGGTTTGCCAAATCGTATCCCGCCATCAACAGTCCGAAAAAATGGCGAACACAGAAGCAAAGTGTTGCACGATTTATTTCCGGGAAAATGTGCGCTTTATCTCTTCGGGTGGATGCTGCCGTCGAAAAGTATAATGAAACCTAAAAGGTTACATTTACCGTGGATGAGCGGTTGGTGTTAAACTTGTCCATCTTTTTACCAAGATAGGGCTTACACGTTTCAGGTCTGAATCATCTTACAGTAATCACCCCTGCAAGCTCAGGCAAATTGGATGTGGCGGCGATGTTTCGCAAAGTGCCTCTGAGAGAAACTGTGAAACATATTTGTGGCTTCGCATAACAGAAGAACGTAAGGTTTCCAATCCCCTTATCAGAAATGACAGGGTTACTTCTGTTGTGTCCACAGAAAATATGCTTCAATTTTTTAGGAATAAGTCGATGATATTCCATTGGGAATGGTCCCATTCTGGCAGATACATTCATGGTTGGCGTGGAGGAGAAATTCAGAGATCAACGCACCAAAAATCTATGCAAACGGTACATGGATGATGGACTACTCATTGTGGAATCAAAGTCGGAAGCGATCGAATTTTTCCAAAACATGACCGCTCACCCGAATTTAAAACTGACCGTGGAACATCAGGAAAATGATACCTTGTTTTTCCTGGATGTAAAAATACCACGTAGAACCGACGGAAGCCATTGGTTGACCTGTTAATCGAAAACATCGAGCGTAGCCAAATACATCGCTGTGGTGAACGGATCATACCCGGTGGATCAAGGTAAAATTTCAACCCGACGCCGCACACCGATGTTATCGATCGCTCGCCACGTGTTAGAGACTGGACATCAGGCGAATGGGACCACGGTATTCGGAAGTGTTTTCCTCACAAAACTCTTGGATAATCCAGTTTGCAGGGTCGAATGCGATAGAATGATGTAAATCTCAATAGTGCAAGCAGAATCAGTTATTTGTAACTCTAGCCCTGCCTTAGTAGAAAGGTGGACCAAATTAACACTAAAAGCTCACCGATGGTAACCTTTACTTTTTAGTTTTCATTGGATTTTTCGACTTAAGTATATACCTGAACTTTTTCTTTCAATAAGTTATGCAACCTTGCGCTGCTGTGTTCTTGATCCAAGCTCATATCGAGAAAAGGATGTTTCAATCCATGAAGAACCACACAAGTCACAAAAGAAGTGGCCAGATTGCCGAATCACTTACACCACACACAATCGACAAAGAAACGTGAAGTATACCACACACAGGGCAAAGACAGATACTGTAAGGAAACGATCCTCTACGCCTGCCTGGTCACTGAATGAAAGGAATCATTCCATCGGGTGGAAGGGGATATGAAAACAGTAAATTAATTCTGTGGTGATACTCTTGCGTGCATATGTGTTTTACATTCGCGTAAATCCTTTTAACTATTTAGATTGTCCGTATTGTCACATGCATGTGTCCACAATAAACGGATGATTTTCATATTGCTGATGAACGTCAGAGAAATTCTAACAGAGGTGGGCGATTGGAAACTAAGAGGCTAATCTTTGGCCGATGATAAACAATCATACAGTGTACGTTTTATCTGCATGAATTGTGCCAATGGAATTCTTTAGTCAGTGGTTTCATCGGTTGGTTGGATAACCTGTATTGATGTGATAAAATGGGGATAGGAAACTAATTTTTGATTTCTGTACATCGGGTGATGAGCTTTAATAAGGTCTACTCTGAGAACCAAAATTCAAACCAATCACTGAATTTAGTTGTACACACGTAAATATGTTTCGTAAGAGCCCATGCAATCAATGGAAACATTGCTTGTTTAGATGTCATCTCCTCTGATGGCGAAGCGGTTGCAAACAGATCATCAAACTCGGTGATTAGACCAACTGCTGGAGAATAGCCGGAATCACTCCAGTACTGAAAAAGGCTGTACAAAATGTTGCTTGCATCTCAGTCTGAAGGTGCTTGAGAAGCTCGTGATCAAAACCCTTTCTGCACAGTTCAATGTAGGTGAAGGATCCCAGTTTGCATTTACCCATTCCCGTGGTACCCTGGATGTCCTTGATTACCTATGACACTGTGTTTTATCCACCCTTGGTAAGAAAAGCAAGGCTGTCCTCATATGTATTTTAAGCGACAGTGATGTCTTCAAAAAGATGGATAGGCAGATATTGCTAGATAATCTTGGTTCATTCGGCGTTGAACCTCTTGCGAATGAACTCCTCACCAACTATTTATACAACCATCGGTATCTCAAACACTACAAAAGCCTTACATCATCACTGCTACCCTCGTCAGAAGGCCTCTTGCAAGGTAATTTTTGCCCTTCTTTCTTTTGTCCGCTTACATATCCTTTATGTATGTGAGCAATTCTCCTCTTCTCGTTATGCATTCTGGCGATAAAATATTTGGACTTTCCTATCCCGACACATCATCTCAGATTAATCTACAAGATGAAATTACAGAAACAGTGGAATAATCTCAACAAAGGAATCTCTGTATGAACCTCAAAATATTTATTGAGATCATTTTCTCTTTTTGAAAAGTCGAAAATATGATGAATTGTCAGATGGTAGTTCACCTTCTGTTCATATTAAATGACCAGATCGATCGACAGCCGTCTTTCACATAACTTGATGTTATTCGCAACCGTAACCTTACCTGGTCTGACCTCGCCAGTGGCATTTTTCTGAAGATCAGAAGGCTTTCGTATTATGTCTTACGTCTAAAATCATCGTCTATTCCCAATCATTTTATAAAACGTTTTGTTATTGCTTTCGTTTCGCCCCACTGGCTTTATGGGTCCCCTGTCATTTCAACAGGGACCACAAACTCAATTCCTGTTCCCTCAAGTTTCCATCGGTATGTTGTCATGTATCACGGGAATATCTGGTGTAGCATGTGGTAGCACACCACATTAAAAAAAACTAAAACATTCTCCCAGATGATGTTATCTGATTTTTCCCATCCAATCTACCCTGCTTTTACTCAGTGTCTTTTATACTTATTCACCTAATCCAGTTGTAAACTTATAAAGCAAGCACTGAGGCTTGCAGGCACTTCTCTGTCCGGTATCTCGCCAAGACCGAGTTGCAGAAAATTTGCCCCAAATGCTAGTTTAAATATTTCTTTAATTTTTAACCCCTTTTTGAATAAATAATGTCACACTTTTCTGAAAGGGGGAAGTGGACAACCAAAGGGCTGCCATAAAACGGAGAATAGGGGAAGTCATGCGGTGGTGGTGGTTGTGGAATTCGAACACCCGTGCCCCACCCCAGTGTGACAATCTGGGGACTTTACCATCGGACCACCATCCCCATACCATGGCATATCACTGGTTTTGTGATATGATGCGCTTTTTAATTTTTATTCCTCGTTTATACTTACCATTGTTCTACATATTGTGGTTATGTAGTTACTGAATATTCACCTCTTGGGGTGCATAAAGTGATTGTTTGATTCGACTCTGAATTGCTTTTGTCTATTCAAATACAGCTAACCATATGAACTTAAATCCAACTTTGTTTGAGCTTTAAATTTTGGACTCTGACTTATTGTGTAAAAAGACATTCGTTCACAGAATCCGCGAATTCGATCAAAGTCCAGTAAAATATATAGGATCACTTGCTCATTTTCTCTTGCTAAGTTGGGTCGCTAAATAAGAAAAACTTCTGACAGGAAATGAGCCTTTTTTTGCCTAGGGCCTGTTTTAAACGAGTTAAAAGAATCTGTTTTTTTGCTGCCATTGAAGTATGTGCCCCCGATTGGCTGTTTTATTTCCTCGTCAGTGATTTTACCCACAGAATGATTGACAAACTACACACATGTTGAAATGGGTGGGGTTTTCGAATCATTTCTAGCAACTATACGATTCACGCGAGCAAACGAATAGACAAGTGAGAGAAGATTCAAGCAAATTGACGGAATACAAGTGAAACAATGACATTATGAATCAATAGAGCAATTAGCTATTGTCTACACTAAGTGATCACAGAAGTTGATACGAAATTTTATGAGCAAGGAATAATTTCAAGTGAACCTTCACTCATTCACTCACGTGAATCTTGGAATTTGAAAAGATTGTTGTGTGAATTATTCTAAATGTTGCACTTCCTCTGTCTGAATGCAAAGTAATGGAAGCATGTCACATGTACAAAAATCTGTCCAGATGTGATTGGTTCTGCTCGACTGATTGCAGGAACATGTTTTTCGCAGCGCAAAGTTAAAAAGTGGTATATAAACGAATGCAATAATCACATTATCGTTCATGATCGAGTGATAAACGATCAAAAGCATGACAAAAGTTAACAATCCCCTTCCCTGTATCTAAATTGCTTAGCTTCGTACTGTTTCATACAGCAACTAACTACTTAAAAACTAAGTTTAAACCGTTGTGAATAAAATCATGCGAGGTCGTATTAGTGAACTCATCGGGTATGAGTTTGACTTCGCATAACGATGCCAATATCAAGTCAGATATTCTGTTGAAATGTTGTGATATTTAGATTATCTCTGGGTAAGCACTCCGGGTTCAACGGGCATCTCGCACAGGCTACGTTGTCTGACACTAGTCGCTACCAGATGAAAGAACTTTGGCCACATTCGAAGCGATAAGAGAAGTAAGAAAAGTTCTTCTTTTCTACTCGGATATTGCGCTTGAATTCGCAAAACATTTTTGTGCACTGAATCACAGATTTTTTCCTATCCACTTTTTTCCTTGAAAAGAATGCGCACAAAGCGCTTCATGTTGATTGAACTGGTTGAACGCAAGCTATCTCAAGCAGGTAAACATTAATTTCATCAAAGAATATTTATCATGCTCTCACCTTCGCCATCAACATGAAGACGGTGTTATCACTGGAATCCAGGTTGAATAAAAATTGGCATCTACGGTTTAGCTGACTTCAATACTATGCTGGTGATCACGCACGTTCCTCTGTCTATTAAAATAGTATCTCTGGAACAGATGATTAAGCATGAACATACATATTGCTGTTCGTTGCATTATCGTGTTTGTCTTCTAAGAGATAAAAATGGATCAATCTTTCGGCTGCTTACTTTTTATTTTCAGTTTCTCCCCTGGAAATTTGTTTAAAAGGATCTTCGATTTGAGAGAGTGAGCCTTGGAACCAGCCTGAATGCTATGTGGCAAATGTTTGCAATAAACATAAGCGAAAACAGTGCGAATACAAAATGCTGACTGACTAACGTTTTCATTCGAACAATCACCTAGATAGTTCAACTACTGAATGCGACTTATTCCCTACATGAAATGAAATCTCAGCCAGCAGTATTTATTCCTACGGCAACCAAATCTAAGATCAATAATCATGAACAGGAACGACCTGCGCGGCATGTTTAAGCTGCACCTTTACTGAATGAAAACAATGTGGATCTTTAGGGCCACTACTTATATGCAACAACAAGATCAGTAAAAACCCATCATCACCGCGGGTACCATTACTTCAGTTTCCAGAATAAACCTATTGTAACATTAGAGCACAAGTCTGAAAGGGAACAGCTGTTTTCAAATGATTCGTAATCCTGTGTGTGTAGGATTTGTCCTTAGTGGAGACATTTTCACACTCGGTCAAAGAGCTATTTCGGAGGGGTAGAGGGGAGGAGTGAACCCTAAAAACAGATATGTCCTCGCTAACAACAAACCTTGTGCAGGTAGGATTATGAGTCATTGGAAAACAATTGTTCGCCTTCGGACGTGTGTCCCAGTACCTCTATTACCGCCACGACCACTGACGCTGCTGCTGCCACGAATCTCCTAACATCCAACCTATCGTAACATATTGATTTAATGAAGACTGATGATGACCCTCAGCTCCGTAGTGGGATCGAAACACATTTAGATGACATTTTACAACGGAACTGTGTGACACATTGCTAATGAACACGTTTATCTTTGAAACGTATCAACAGAAGCTGCATTCGAGAATTTACACTTGTTTTGCGACTGACGGGCTTGATTCTGATTTGGTGTTAAAGTGAAAACTTTCGTCAGAAGTGACCAGATGCTACTGCTATTGCGCAGCCATCCTCGGCGCAAACTGCTCTATCTTATTGATAGATCCTCCAACATACGTAGGTACAAACCAGTGCTGCCCGAAGCCGCTGTAAATCGGATTGTTTTGCCATCATCCACAATAAACCGTTCTTGGACCTTGCCTCTTCCTTCCGAACGTCTCCCCCACTGATTCTTGGATCAAGAACCTTCTTTTTACGACTATGTAAAAATCCGAATAAAAGGCCTAAGTCTAGACGACCATTTAGTATTTTATAAAACATAACCCTGCGGTTATCTCTAGGTGGAATCCTGATTTTCTTGTGGTAAGGAAAACTGCTTGTCTGGTACTGGTAACCAACCATTGTTAAAAGCTTCAGTCACCGTTATGTCAACTTTCTGAGTTAGACTGATGCGTTAGTCCACGAATAACTTCCGCTTTGACCCCGATATTGGCATCAATTTATTTAACTTCGTCCTCTTTGCGCGACTTTACTCTACCAATTTAACGTGATCCACGTCATTAATAAGCGAATAAATAGCACTAACAAGAGCAGTATTTGCATGAAGATTTACATTCAGTTCTCTGTATGTGTTTGCCATGGAAACAGTCGTCCGAGAGAACTTTGAGTTATTCAGTCTAGTTATTTACTATCGGAAGAGATCTCCGAAAGCTGCTTCTTTGCTCAGTTCAATCATGGTTGTGACAGGTATTGTTCTCTCTAATCCTAATACACATGTGAATCGTATGATTATGGTACCGTTTTTATTGATTCACTGGTTCGGGCCCGTGGCAAGGTACTACGTAATCCGGTGAAAAATAAATCCACAAGAATACATAACGGATTACTAACTATACTCGTTTTTTTATTTAATTTTGGAAAGGGATTTCATTTTGTTACCCAAAGAAAAGGTGGAACAATTTTCTTTAATCCCTCCCTATGAGGAGAATACTTCAATAGTTATTATTTATTTATATGCAAATACCAGTAGCACATAGTTTGCACAGTCATCTTTATATTTGAAATATTTTGGTGTTAACCATATATAACTGGAAATAGGTAAACTATCTGATAATGTATTTCTCTACTTTTTGTCAAACCGTATTGCCAGAAACTTCCAGAATATTGATTCTCGTATTTGACTTTTACTGATGTCGAATAAAAATCTCAGGTCACTTTTATCTTTTTTCTGTTTCCATGTATTAGTTAAGTTCATGTAGTCCAAATGTATTGTTTCTAGGTGGGGGTAATGGTGGTGCTGGCTAGTTCTTCATCTGCGGTTTTGCTTTAATGCGTTCAAATGCCAGAATGAAAGTTATAGCAGTTGTGGTTCGATTGAAACTTCATCCTCTGACGGTCAAAAAGTCACAGCAGAACACAAACTCGCATTAGATTGTCGACTTCTTTCAGGTATATTACAGCTCAATGCACTTGAACACAGAGAGATATCATTTCGGCTACTAAGAAGGGGTGGAAGAACGCTCTGCTGGACTTGAAGCCTGAAACTCCGCAAGTGAAGCTTTATAAGTATTGATGTACTCACTGGATTCATAAGGAGTTAAAGACAATAAACTCACGAATTCAACTTCAAAAGCACGCTTTTGATATCGTACTACGGATGGCATTAGTTTCATCTATCTTTTGGTTTTCTTTGATGTTTGAACATCTGTTCCAGGCAGTAAACAGTACTGGCAGGTGAATAGTGAAAGACTCATTAACAATTTTACTTAGTCTGTTAATAAACGTGGTAAAGTGCAATCCCCAAGAAGGAAAAGAGAAGAACCGCTAACTTTGATAACTTAGGCAGGGTTAATTGTCACCTTTCAAAAAGCAAATATCAACTAATCCCAGACACTTTTTGAAGGAACCCACGAGGAGATTAATGGTGTAAACGAGTATGCAGCGACCTGTTACTCATTGTGTGATACTAAAATTGTTTTTTCACTCAGAAGTTATGGAATCCCATATTCAAAGAAAAGAGGTTTTTCCTCATCTAGTCCGTTTTAGACCGTTTTAGCTACAAAATGCATCTCATGCAGAAGGGGGGAATATTTCGGGTGTAAAATTGATTTAGAACCAATTCGTTGTTATACTCGTTCATGGGTAGCAGTTGAAAACGGTTCCACTTACGAAATCGAATCGTCTTTGAGGAATTTAACCGGTTGTCCATCGATCCGTCCAATTTGAGGAATGTGATCTTCATTTAAAGACATATCAAATGTTTTGGAATAGTGCCGAGCAAAGAAACCCACCTTGGATGAAATAGTGAGATTAATGTAGCATAGGGTGTCGCAACGGGTAAACAACATTTAACGGGCAGTTGGACTTAATTACTTTGATCACAGGCTTGTGTCAATTTGTAACAAAGTATGATATAATAATCTACCATACCGGCGTTAGGCAATTGGCAGGTGCACTTTCGGTATCTCAGGTGCAAATAATTCAGGAACATAAAATGCCTGATGAACTTGATTTGAGGGGATCTATTATTACAAATCAATCTAATTAATTATGTTCTTATCGTAAAGGTGGCTAATGGTGGAGCCGAAAATTTCGAAATCTCGCAATAGTGAATTAGGCAAAATGTGGTAACTTTCTAAAGGATCAACCTTATTGGTTTAACCTGATTGGCTTTCAATCAATTATTTGAGCGATAAGGTAATTGTTCAGTAATGTTAAGTAAAGTCGGGTGAACATAACTAGTGTGAACTTGACGATGCTGTAACCAAATGAAGAAAACATATATAATAGGAAATTTTTTATACATGTGATCTGTGAATGACATCCATGTAGAAATGAGCTCCATCGTTTCCGTCTAGTTTCGTTTGTAATTGTGTAAATAATTGTAATTATGAAATCCGTAAGCTCATAATTTACACCCTCCCTCCTCCCGGATGTATTTGTTACAGCCTGCTCGGGACACCGATTCAGAACTAATCGATACTAGATCAGGTGGGTAAAATGAAAGTTAAAACGTATAGAGGTATTCGAAACATTGAGAGGAATAAGGAGAAAGGCCGAAAGAGGCAGAAAATTGCTGAACTTTGCCCGAGTTCCCAAAATATTGTCAAAAATACGAATAATCGGGGATGGCATGACAGTATACCACATCGGTTGAAATCGTAAATATAGATAAAAAAATAAGTATAGAGAAAAAGGTGCATCTTTGAGTACCCCGGAGGTGGTCACCAATAGTTTGGATATTTTTCTAACTTCTTCCAGAGAAGTGATCCGTAAACCAGGCTAATAAGTGCTTTAGGCAACCGACAGTCTCCAGTTTGCGAAGAAGGAAGGAGTGAGGAATAGAATGAGAGGCACGTAAGTAGTCCAGAAATACCCAACGGACAGATTTCGCGGTCATTCAAAGACTCGGTAACCTCATGTGCAAGTTAGGAAACCGCATCTGTATTGTATTGTATTGTATTCAAGCTTTGGCGAGTTATATATACAAGCTTTCAGCCAAAAAATAGACCACCATTACAATTCTGGTAAAAAAGGGGGAAAAAGGGATGTTAAAACGTACAAAGGTATGAGTTACGTACCAAATGCATTAGAAAGCTCAGAGCGAACACTTTCCTTGTCGGTCAGTTTCCGGGCAAGATAGGGTACCAAAGAGGTTCTGTATGTGGATATGCGAGACGGGATAAGTACTTGGAACGGATAGAGGGGTGGGATTTGCATGCACACAAGTCAGTGTGTAGAGGATGAGTGCAATCAGATAGGATATTGTCAGCAAACTTTAAACATGCATCAATATGGGCATTACACACATTGCAAATCAGAACAAATAATGGAACTTGGGAGACACGGCTGATCATCGAGAGACCACGCCTCAGCAACTTGAAATCAGTCTTCAACAAACCAGGGAAAATTACAGGAAAGCAGTAAAGGGATATAGGAGGGACACATTGTTGAACGAAAGTGTTTATCACCGACGAGTCAGAACAGAATTGGCGCAGTCTTCTGATCTGAAAAGAGAGCCTTTTCAACTTGCGAGCTATATTTTGGGTATGTAAGGACCAGCGAAGGTTACTTTCAAGTGTGACACCTAAGTACTTCACATGGCTGACCCTGCTAATCGGCTTTCCATGATTTTGGACATTGTTGGAGGGAGATGGGATACGATTTAGAGTAAAAATACATTCAAGGCATTTTCGGGATTAAGATTAAGACCGGAAGAAGTGGAATATGAAACGAGGTGGGATAGGTTTGTATTATATTCATTCAGTTCTGATTGGTTAGATATGGAAACAGAAATGGCGATATCATCAGCATACTTAAAATGTCGAACAGGAGGAGTAATAGGTAAGTCACTAATATAAGTCGAAAAAAGATAAGGTGATAGGACAGCACCTTGAGCTATTGAGTGACGCGGTTGACTGACTTCGTCCCAACTTAACATACTGATATCTTTGTGAAAAGTAATCTGCAAGCCATTCAAGAAGAGAAGCCGGACAGCCAAAAGATTGAAGCTTGTTAGGTAGAAGACAACGGGTCACTGAGTCGAAAGCGCAGGAGTAGTCAAGAAATGCACAATGCACATATTTAGCTTTCTCGTTAAGGGACTTACAGATGAAATTAACTAGAGAAGAAACGGCATCTAATGTAGAGCGGTTATGTTTGTATGCAAACTGATAAGTGTCATCAGGGGTGGTAAGAGATAACTGAAGACGGTGCAGAACTGATCGCTCCATCAATTTCAAACCAGTGGAGGTGAGAGAAATTGGTCTAAAACGCTTCGCTATTGGGGCCTTTGACGTTCCTTTGGGGATGGGAGTAATTCTCACTGAGCGCCAGCAGTCTGGAATAGTTCGGAGTTCGAGTGAAAGATTAGCTATGTGTGCGAAAATCTGAGACAGTGGCAGAGCACCGTGTTTAAGAAGGGTGGGACATAAGTCGTCTGGACCAGGTGCGGTGGGCACCTCGAGAGAACACATGTGTTTATACATCTCACCAGAGGTGATGGGATCAAACGAAGGTTGGATGTTTGGAGAACAGGAATCAGCGTAACTGGGGTATTTGTCAGACAAAGAATGAATAAATGCATTATTCAGTTTTTCAATATCGATTGAGGGAATAGAAATCACTTTCTTCTATCTGCAGAGAAGATTGATTCAATGCCACATAGATTTATAGTTCCTCGACCCAAAAAACTGACTTGCATAAAGGGCGTCCAACCGTCTTATTTCACTCTTGATCAGGGACGATAATCGTTGCATTTCGGCCCTCCTGCCACATTTAAATGCGCGTTCCTTTTCACGGCGAAGACGTTTAAGAAAAGGGGTTGATATTCTGCCATGTTGAAGGAGCAAAGTTATCACAGGACAGCATATGTCGAAAACACAGTTCAACACTTCTGTCAGAAATGTCACACTTGACAAACAGGTTGTGTTTAAGGAAAACAGTCAGTAACTACCTTAGGAGACGATCTCAGCAAGGCAATATTGTCTGGGGAAAGATCACGCCGACGAAACATGATGTGTTTTGGCCGAGTAAAAGAGAAATGTCCTGAGTGTGAGTAAATCTTAAGTCTGACCAGGATCAGGTTGTGGTCACTGGTGCCTAAGAGGGAGAACTGTTTGGTGGAAAAGGTGTCAGTGGGGCTTGTGATTATGTGGTTTAGATGAGAGTTTCCTCTAGTCGGTTCAATAATCAGGTCGCTGAGGTTTAGACACAATAAAGGGTGCAGGGGTGCGTGGTTAAAGTTACCAGCTATTAGATGCAAGCTGTCAGCAAGAGATGGGGCAATAATCGGGAGGAAATTATCATAAAATGTGTCAATTTCTGACAATCTTCATTGAGGTGCAGTGCATAAATTAGTGCTGACGATAAAAGGAACGCGGGAGAATTCAGGGTGACAGACGACAGTCAAGCAATCAACGCCATTCTGGGAATACNATTCTGGGAATACTTCAAAAGTACTTCGGACTTGCCGCATCAATTGGAATTGATGTAAATGATCACACTGCCTCCCAACTTCTTCCTACATCGTTGTGTATCTTGTCTGAAGCAGACGAAATTATCCAGTTGCACCACGGAATCGTCCACATCCTCATTGAGCTATGATTCCTGAAGACACAAGACACAAGAGGTGCGAAATTTCTTTCGCTGGAGCAGGTAGGATAGGTTCGGAAGCTTCCCAAACACAGAACGGACATTGTTACTCACAATCGTAGGCACGGTCATCTTGCTGGGAATAGTACGACCAAGGGCAGTTTGCCAACCGGAACGAATGCATTTTCCTCGTTTGCAGTATTTGTGCGCTTGACTAGCAACTGGCACTCCAAACTTGGCAATATGGTTTTTCGCAATAAAGTCCTTAATTTTTAACGTGAACTCCTTTGTGTAAATGGTTAAAACACGGATATTTAGCAATCTGGGCAGATAAAATCCAGAATGTAACGGTGGCGAGAAATTGTCGCGCAGCCGTTCAAGGGGCGCGCGTTTAATCCCGTTAGTTGGGTGGTGTGCACCTGTTCGAGGTTGGCGTTGCGGCAAAATGTGCTCAGTTAGTGAAGTGAACCACTGTTATTAGACTGCGTAACGTAAAACCAAGGACATCTGTTCTGGAGAAAATCTTACTCTATCAGGTGTGTTGCGTCGACAGTGTTCTTTTATATTTTACTTTTTTCTCTGAATTATGCAGGTAGCTTACAAATATGCTGATAACGGTTCAACAAAAGAGCAGTCCTCTGAGCTGTCTGAAACCAGCAAATATCCAAGCTAAACAAAACAATGAACGAGGGACTCCGCGCCTTCTGTGCGAAATTCTGTTCCAAACTTTGTTAGCCATTGAATGCTGGCGCAAGTCAAAATGTCTGCTGTCAACAACTGTGTATATTCTTAATCCATCGGAGTGAAAAACCAGGAGTTCAATAAATTTATAATTGTTTCTTTCATAAAAATATATAACGGAATAAGTGCTACAGACAGCGTTAGACTCGTTACAATCAGTGCAGACCTTGGGTCACTCAGATTGAGTCACTTGACGACCGGGATCACTCAGTGGGGTGAGTGAGACTGAGCGCCCACGGAACACACCCTAAACGAAGTTGATGAGTTTGCATCATACTGTCGCACTGCTTGCTCATCATTCACGGGACGAATAATTTGTTTCATTCATCTTCGATGGTGCACACAAAATAGGTTCGTTTCTCGTTTCACACTTGCTTGGTATTCGTGATTATCATGCTATGTTTGGATACCTTGGTAACGAGACCACATGTACAAATAGAATGTGTTGATTTCATTCTTTGGCTTCGAGAGTAACAATGCCTAAATCATTTAATCAGTAGAGATCAATTAGTTTATAAAACTCAAATCTCTCTCTCTATATATAAAATTACGGCACTTGAGAGCTTAGTCGAAACCAAAATAAGCACGAGAGTATCACACATAACGATTAGCTGACCACTGAAATACAAGCAATGGATAATTCTACCTTACCCTTCGTCCAAGTCCAAGTGATCAATCATTTTACTTTAAGGTTAATATTGCGATGCTGTGGCCCTTACTTTTGCAGATTGAATGCATTGATATAGATATAGCTGAGCCGCAGTAATATTATATACGAGCTCACTATAAAGTTTGCTATCCGAGATCGCCCCCACTATACCAGTTAGTCTTATCAATTAAGACATTACAAGAATGCCTGGCAAACCTTTGGAAGTAGTGTTTTGAAGCAACGTTCCTTCATGGAACAAATATTGGCTTCGTTGAGTAATCTGAGTATTTCACCTAGCGAATTGCCGCCTAAAACAGCCGCCGGATCATCGCAAATGAACAGATGACTGTTCTGTTGGTTATTATGAGTGCTCTGGTTAAAACCGACTTCCAGATTCTGTGCCCCCTATGAAGCAGAAAAATTGATACATTCTTGAACGTTTTGCTTGACCAAAAGATTTCTACCAAATGAACCGAACAACTTTGCCATCATTCATCTTTTGCGTATGATCCAAGGTTGAAACATCGTGTGTGTGGCCTTCAAAGTTAACTTCCGAAAATTGATTCTAATTATCGTTCCACAGTAGATTTCTATGCTAGAATTGAAAGTGTTTTTAAATCGGAGACTGGACTGGGGATACAGCAGTGGTCCATATATGAAGCACTAGTTGGGTGGTAGCGTCTAGCATTAGGCACATATGATGTGAGTTGACGAAACCGCCATCCTAGTCACACAAAATGCATCCAGCGGGTTGAACTAAGTGACATGCCTAAATTCCTATTTGTTATGCGATTGCTGACAAAGCGCTCAATCATGATGATGGTGAGCGACTCGCATTTAGTCGGAATCAAGCGAAGTTATTCAATAATAAAATTATTTATTATCGAATAGGTCACATGAAATTGATGCGGAGACAAGACACATACATGCATTTTATTCCGATCGGAAACAAATCGAGCGACAAATACCGCGCCGGGAGAGCTGTTTGTGGCTGATTACAGCAGAATTGTACCATCGAATAATATGACCTTCAAATAAAGGTGTTCCGATTGTACCTTTTTAGACAGAACACAATGCACATATTTAACGAAATAAGGTTTGACTGTTTCATTTATTTTCTTTTGAAGATATTGTGAGATTGGTCACCACTGTCGGCAATGTGGTATTAACTGACTGTTCAGAAACTATTTCAAAGCTTTATGTTCGTTTTCCTCAGTTTTGGACGATGGAAAATATATACGAAACTACGGTTAGCAGTGTTCGGATTGAACTGTGAACCAAGCATAACCTATAGTACGGCACGTGCAAAGTATAATTAGGACGACCACACAATTCTCTGTCCATCAAGGAATAACTAAGTTACATCCACTTTGTGGACTGCTTAAAGTGATACTGGGGTGATATTTTGGACAGTATGAAAATAAAAAAACTTATCGTAAACTTAGTTCACAGTGATGTGTAGAAGAGACCAACGTTGACTAACAAGTTGCAATAGATATTAAGCCCCTGTTTTTAAAATTTGGTGTTTAGCTGTTTATAACAAAATGCGATTTTCATGTGGTTTTTGTTTTCTTTCTCATTGAACATCTTATCCCGAAGGTCAGAGGCATAAATTGTAGTCACTATCGCACGCTGATGCGTAATTTAAACCGCCAGGGTTAAGCTTGGGAATAGATGACCTCTTTCATTTACATCCTTGCCAGCAATTCGTGTGTGAGACTCGGTCTCTGTAACGTCCCTGGCGATGGCTAATCAAGAGCAGCGTTCTGCGATGAGTTCGGGACAGAGTGAATAGAGTTAAAGTCAATTCCAGTTCCAGCTTTGGGGGTCGTACATAATTTTCAGACTCAGCTACTTTTTGACTGTAGCGATCTACGTCTAGAATTCATTACGGGGAAGACAGTGCTGAACACGGGGAATTGAACTGATCTCGCCATCCTTCCCATTCCGGTATTTTTTCAGGCAGCCTTTGTACAGCCCCGGTTCCATTCTTGAAAACTGATTGTACATTTCTATATTCCATAAATAAAAAAGTAAGTAAAAGAATACTTTTCAAATATATAAAAATTTTCTATGAAACAGCAGCAAGAATGAACGTTCTTGTTGAATAAATCCTTCTTTTACTTTGTTTTTGAGAATGTAACGCAGCCAGAAGTGATCAGAAATTTGGAATATTGGGACGTCTTGCGCTGTTTCTAGTTACATCTCAGAGCCATAGTTCGGTGCAGGATGATTAGCACCACCGTTGAATTGCCCTTCAGTGGGGCGGCTCGTGTTGTTTCCTAACTACGACTGCCAACCTATTCAAGTACCTCATGCAGACGCATCTAACAGGTTGCATTATATATTTTGAACTTCGTAGAGTTGTAATCGCAAGGAACAATGTTGCATACATACCTGCGGCTGAAGTGCGTACGTTCTACCAACCTACGCATTGTTAATTTACTCGTTCAACAGAAGTTTTCGATTGGTATCTAGTCAGCTAGATCAACTTCAAGCACTTGCCCATGTCAATACTGCCGGCCGACATGAGCCCGATCCTGATTGGTTGTTAGTTCTATTGCTGCCTTGTTCAACATACGTTTGACACGATTGATTGTGAACGATTCATAACACATCTTTCCTAGTCTGCATACTATTGTTCTACTTTGCTAGCAGGCGACGGGATTAATGAACTACTTTGCGGGAGTTCAGCCTTTTGGCGTAATTTATCGAGCCTCAGTATGGTCGGGGGTAGGTGTCCCGGCTTACGGCTGGTCACTCTTCCCTTGCACCTCGCGAGAAGCTCCCATACGACCGAGCGTCTCGAATAGCCTATGCTGAGGAAGCCCTACTGCCTTTTCGTGACGGAGGTGTTTTCCCACTAAAGTGAAAGGACGAAAGGCCGAAATCCGGGGCTATAACCGGGTTGGTGAACCATTGGGAGTCGGCCAAAAACCCTGATTCCAAACCAACCACAAAGAGGCGTACGAACAACATTCACAACTTCCTGGTTTCGACAGTGGTCACCGGTTCGGTTGGTCATGGAGGTCTATTGGGCACCTTCGACGTTTGACCTCGTCTGAAAGGCGTATGACCGATGAACTGGACACCGGCCCCCAATGGATTGCAGTTTTCCCATACTTCCCCGCTGCCTTGCGGGTCAGGCTTCCGCTAGTCGAAGGCTCCGGTTGTGGATTCCTCAAGATAATTCACCTACCTTGGCCTGGAAAACCTGGCAGTATTCCACTCACGTGCAAATCATGGAAAGTTTTTCTTTTTTGTATAGATTATTTTGCAATGATTTGTTTGGCACACAGTCTGGATTCAGGCGTGTCTGAAAATATGTAATATATAAGTTATCGAAATCTTCTTTGGAAATGACCTGCTCGAACAGTCATATGTAATTCTTGTGGAATCGCGCCGTCAGTCAGTTTCCGATCACAATTTTATCAAAGTCGAATTCAAACAATTATTGCTAAACAAGACCATAAAGCCTTTCACATCTCCTGGGCGAGCACAAGTTCTTGTACCAACCAACGAGAGACATTAGAAACGGATAGTAATTGACTGCAGCCAAACGATAAACCGTTTCACTTATCGTGATGCTTATTCTCTGCCACAAGTGGATCAGCTAGTGGAAAAATGTATCTAATATTCTATGTTCAGTAATTTGGATCTGTAAGGCGTCTAGCATTAAATTCCTACTGAGGAAGACGAGAAGCCATATACGGCATTCGAAGCTTGTGGTTAGCTAGACCCCGAACGATTTTCATCCTTGGGGAAGTGTGGTGATCCCAGCCTACGACAGGACGCGTACCCTTGAGCGGCGCGTTACAGTTTTTGGACAAATGAGATCACTCAAACTTCACGGATAATGTCAACAACGCGCGTACGTGTCACTGCTTCTGACTACATACCATAGGTAGATCTTAACGGCCAATCAAAGACCGTGCGATCTAGAGAGAAGCAGATCAATGCAAGCAATACTGGAACGTGATTGGTAGAAGACCGGATAACCAATGAATTTACTTCATGCATATTAATTAATCTCCATAAATGAATTACTACTCCTGTAGCCATTTCCTCGCATCTCACTTACGTGGGATATTGCGTGCTAGTACCAGTGCGGTCCAGTGCTTACGTAATCCAGTCCGTGATTGCTAATCCTTGATTCGTATTCCGTGATCCGCATTGCGTGGTTCGTAGTCCGAGTTCAGTGCGTACTACAACTACTACCAATACTACTACTACTGCACCTGAAGGATATGGTTTCTTACAGATGAGCGGTATGTTGGCATGGTATGTATACTATGGCATACTATCCCACACTTCTCAGACAAAATTTACTTATCAGTGCATAATCACACCTTAACTATTCCGGAAAACGAGAAGCTCTCTTTCAAAAGTCGAAGAAAGAACTGAAAAAGGTCGCAATTTTTAACGTTGATTACAACCGCCCATTAATCCTTGAGACCAACGCATCTGACATCGTAATAGTAGAAAAACGCAATCAGGACGGAAGTCCGGTGGTTTTTTTCTCACATATACCCGAGTCAGCGCCACTGCCCAGCGATCGAAAAAGAAGCGCGCGCAGTTGTAGAGGCTATAAGGACGCGGAAGCATCGTCTGCTCGTGAACCACTTCACTCTTGCCACGGACCATCGTTCAGCTGCCTTTGTTTACAATAAGCAGCTTAAAGGCAAAGTGAAAAAAAGTAAAATTTAACGATGTAAATAGGAGCTATAATGCTTTTATTATGACATCCAGTATCGACCTGGGGGAGGGCAGAACGAAGCTGCCCATACATTCTCCCGAAACCGATGTATTTCAGCCATGTCACACATTGACTTGAAACAGTTGTACAACGCTATGTCATCTCGGTATTTTACACGCTTGTTGCATTTCATTCATTCTGTGAAACTATCCTCCTCCACAGACAATGTTAGAACGGTTGTATTTGAATGTAAACCCTGTGCACAACTTAAACCTGCTTTTCCAAGGAGAATTCTGACAACTTAATAAAAGTTACCAGGCTACATTCGAAAGAATCAGCTTCTACTTTAAAGGTTAATGATTCGCGAGCACTCGCTGTGACAGTTCGCGGACCACTCAGCGATGATAGATCTATATGCGCTCTGATTCGGCGACACCCCTAGTGCACATGTGAAACCAGTAGTCGATTTTATAGTTTTTCTCTGTGTTCGTTAGTGACCAATAAATTAGGATAGAAAACAAGATATTACAATGCTTGTGTCCGTCCTAAAAAGTCAGAGTGACTAATGACTTAATTAGGCACTCTGGCTGGTAGATACAGTTAGGCTTGATAATACAGACCGACGCAAACCACCCTGAGAATCTACCTTAACTGTATGGTTAGTCGATCTCCATTTCCTGAAAATTGTACCATTGTATAAAAAAGACAGATGAGCTATTTCGACACAATCAGATGTTTACATTCATAGGAGGTCAAAGGTCAAACACCATGCATCGCATAGGCCATTGTGATTCAACTTAACAAGTGCCATAAAAAGTTGTATTTTCAAGTTGTCATAAATCTATTTTTCACTAGTTTTATTGCATATAAAGCTTTTCAATAGACTTCTCTCGGACATCTCGCTATTGACAATATGGTTATTCGTTCATTGCAAAACGAAGACAAATGTGGCGAGATGCAAACATTTTGTTTAATCTCTCCTAATCGCTAACCTAGAACAAGTTGACATATTTGGTTCACATTAGGTTGTATAGTCATACTGAAAGAACCTATGCAATCAAATAAAGACTACTAAACATAGAAGTGGAAGGTCAACGCGATAGCATTTGCATTAATTTTTACCAACTTTTGTGCGCATAAAATCGGCGGATCTCACAGAACAAGCTAGGCTTCACTGATATCATGATGTAACAGCAGTTTGAAAGACGAAATGAGGCCAACTATATCTTCCTAGCGTGGTACGTTTTGCAACCGACTATCCTGGGCTTTGTGTATTCACCTGACCATCAGCCATCGGTTGCCTCTTCGCTAACCGCCTTCAAATGTGATCGACTATCGGTTGTGCTGCATATGCATGAGTCATCGCAACTGCAGGTTAACTGGTGCACCGTTTGAGAGATAGGAATGGTTTGAAGTCATTTTTGCGTTAGTCTAGATCCGTTCTGTGTGCAGAGATAATCCGTCCGAGTTGAGCAGTTAGGAACCTGCGGTTTAGCGCTGATCTGAATTGTTTGGCGCACATCATTGAAAGCGCTGTCAACTGTGAACGCAACCCTTATGTAGGTGACCTTTTTACTAAAGTTTGTGTTGCATTACCTTTTAGGAAATGCTTGCTGTGAATGGTTATAAAACTTTCGGGGTAATTGGTGTTGAGTAAGAATTCTGCTTC
Organism: Echinostoma caproni; assembly: GCA_900618425.1. Lineage (NCBI taxonomy): Eukaryota > Metazoa > Platyhelminthes > Trematoda > Plagiorchiida > Echinostomatidae > Echinostoma > Echinostoma caproni. Next base: position 36,007 of record UZAN01041746.1, read on the forward strand.
TTATTGCAATGTATCCTAGATGCTGTACTCAGACGCAATACCGTTATGATAAAAGGATGTACCTGAATTGAATTTATTGCACAAATGCAATGAAAGATCAGCATCGCTAATAATATCATATTTTGAGGTGAAAGATATGACGAGTCAAAGCGAAGGTCAATATTGTTCTTGGCCTCATTTTAGATAAAATCTTCAACTGAATTGATGAAAAACTTTATCCCGTATATAACAATCTACAATCAAAGGAAAAACGGTCAACATTTGACAACCTGTCGAACATTGGATGCAAAGCAGACATTTTCATTGGATGACAGGTGATCCGGTTAAATCAGGATTCATGTGCAGAACTGCGCGACCGAAATCACTGGAACGGCACAGTTTAATACTGAGTAGCTAAATGGTTGTCGGCTGATATAATTGAAATGGGAAGTTATAGTGCATGAGGTGATTTTTAACAGAGGACATATTCGCACCAGTTCAAGGGAAGTTGTTGGACAAATTAATGCGGGTGATGATCAACAGAAAGGAACTTTCTTGCTAACATTTCTGTATGGAAAAAGTACTCCAGAAAACCGCAATACTAATATTGTTCGTTATCTTGCTTGAAAATCATTTTTCACATGCATTATTATAATGTGCGGTTCAAATCAGTTTGCTATTATATAAATCGGAGAATAATCTCATAGATAACTAGATCCCAGTCCAGGTTGCGATACGGCATGCAGTTCTAATGTAATTCAACCAATTAATACATTCATAACGCGAGAGTGTAATATGGGTTTCAACTTCCAGTAAACGCAAGACCAAAACAAAAGGTATCCAGTAAACTAAAATCCGAGGATCGCTGGATGCGTACTCGTGACACGTAGAGAAATCAGTGAACGCTGAGATTTCGGGCTCACGGAATCATCCTCTGTTAACCTCTTTAGCAAATGGTAGAAGGTTTCGATTAACCTGCCGCTTTTTCCTATTCAATAGAACAAACTACAGTACTGGCCGATTGTGATGCACTAAAGTATTCTTTCTGATCAAATCGATTTTCATTTTATTTATCATTTATATTGATGATTTATATATGAACAATAGTTTTTAGCTTGTCTGCTTCGATCTACGTAGTTTCTAGGCCGCATGGTTGTCAATTAAACGGGCCTGACCAAGATTAAATAATCTCAACATAATAATCGCAAAGTTTATCAAGTATGAAAACGTAATATATTCTACAGGAGTGACTCAAGAATTATTCCAATTTTTTTCCATGAACCTTTGTCATCTCGGTTATTTACGAGGCATTATTTTATCCAAAACATAATCCCTTATAGCAACTCTATTGAAATGAATCAAAGTTGCTCCACAGCCCAACTTATCATGATCTAGGTCAACCACTATTGATGAAATGGGAGTGTCCGCTATATTCTGAATCATTCCATCTACTGAGTATAAAAGAATCACGAAAATCACTGCTATAAAGACTCACCAAGACCTGTTTTTTATTATTTGGAAAAAAATTTGCTTCATTATAAACACCGTTGACTATACGAACCCTCGAGTGTTCCAAAGGGACCCGTTGCTTGAGTTTCGATTAGACTTGTAAATATAGTTCATTGAGCATTAGGGATCACTTTAGATTTCACGATAAATTCAACTAGTCACATATGTCGGAAGTGTTATGTTGGAACCTTCAGTATATCTCATACATGAACGGTAAATTAAAATATTTTGCATGTGCTATAAAATTATAGCACATTATCTCAGTGCGACTTATGTCAGTGATGTGATCGATTTGGTCTAGACAGCATCTAGCGAAAATTCAAAGAAGTGTCTAACAAATGTCATGTGATATGATAAACATAAATTACCACAGAACGCAAACATCTACCGTGTAAAAATGAGGCACAGTAAGTGAGGACTAATAGGACATGGTCGAACACATGTTGGTAAGATTGAAAATTGCAGAAAAGAAAAAAAAACTATGGGGAATCACAAGTCATTCCACCGCTTAATGGTTCTCCATAAAAGAGAAGGAACATATTCACGAATATATTGAAAGTAGTAATTTGGATTAAGCTTTTCCTGATTGAAAAATCCATCTGAAAAGGTATATTAAAAACAACCAATTTGAGAAAGGAGTTTGTTACTACTGATAATTCTCCAACTACATAATTCCTAGCCATTCCGCTTTTTGATTTACATTCAACTCTCGCAATGGCCCAACTGTTTCTCATTTAATAGTTTCTATTAATGAATTATTGACTGTATGTTCATCATGTCACCAAAACCGATGTTTTGTATTCTGTGCACGTAGGTATGAAAATCTAGGTGTGTGACAGAGAGATCACTCAATACTGAATGACCATATTGTCTCACTTCTGAATGTTGTTATTTTCAAATACCAAAAAAATGACGTTTTCTGATCAAAAGAAGTGGTTATAGAGGATCTAAACTGCTACATATCATTTCGGTGCTTACGAGCTCCGGTTCAACAGTAGTCAAAACATGAGTTGCAAGAGAGACGTTTGTTCATGAATGTGAAAAAATTGGAGATGTTTATTGATAGTTGTACAGAATAATAGATAGTTGATTGACAGTTCATGCATATTCTATGTTGCGTCCAGTTCAGCGGTCCAAAAGTATACCATATACATGCTCCGCTAATGTTTTCGATCGATCGACTTTCGCGTTTGAACCAATTTTATTGATTAATCGATTGATCTGAAAGTTTTATTGATAAAATACGAACTTGGTATACTGGCTCTCGCCCTTAGGTAGTCAGTTTCTTACTTACTAAGCGGGTCGTGCTCAAAGGTGTGCCATTCGCTTGATGTTACATACGTAAAACAGGCGACTAGAATGATTAATTTATCCATGCAGCATCTTTCCTACTGGATTATCGCAGTAAAGATACCGTCCCCTCAGTGTTGTTTGCGATAAAAAAAGTACATTTCAAAGCAACTATTTTCTCTGTACTAAACACAAACGTTTCTTTCTCCGAAACTAGTAGGCTGATGCTTTCATCCAAGTATTCAAAAGAGGAAGGCCAAAGTCATGTTTATTTCCCTTAAACTAATGAAGAAGGCTTTTGCTGCAAGTGCCATCACCTCCTCTGAGCAGCTATGGTATATGCAATAAACCCGTAAGCGCTTCTCCAAGTAATAATAACGCGACAGCGAGGTGATAAACGGCTACCTTCCACGGCCACCGAGCTATTTCGGAACGGCAGTACACACCAGTGCAACCGCATCTACTGGACTAAACGATGCAGAATCTACGTTTTATCTGGTGAACGACCAAAGAAGAAAGTTGCGGAGCAGTTGAATTCGGAGATAGCGTGCACCATAGCACGTGAGCCAGACCATCTGAAGTGGCGATTCTTGACTTCCGCAATGTCAGTCATCGCATGAGGGCTTGACGCCCTAGTTTACATCAGTCCATCGTTAGCTATTTCATCACAACTTGGTGAGTCATTTGATGCTGATGCCATTGATTTGAGTCTTTTTTTGTCTACTGTCGCCTTTAACACAGTGCTATCGGGGTCCAATAAAACCAAAAATGAATAATGCCGCTTTTATATTTCATAACAGATGGGTGAACAACTGGTATATTGATTGATAAGATGATATTATGTACTCTACAAAATATCCAGCCATGTATTTTAGTTATACAAATTTTTACCAGGATAGCCTATGATATATTTTGGAAAATAGTTGACCGAGTGGGATACGCAGATATGATTCTAGAACTTTCGGTTCACCTGAGTAAAAGAGTTTCTTTTATATTACTTTTTAGAGACTGAACTGAGTGTATAAAACATTAAATGAACGTGATATGATTGGTTTGTTATATGTTTTTTTATAAATCATGATGCACCGTAAAGGAATATTTTGATCATTTGGAACAAGCAAAACCAAAATATTTCGCAGCAACAGTTCTTTACAGAAAACCGTATGGACCAAAATTGTCTTATATACCGTACAATTTCAGACAAATTGCACCCCTGATGGAGACTGAACAAAGATTGCTCCGAAAATAAGAAACAGTATTGCAAGCACACCAGTTCAAATGAAAAACTCTGATTGTTCAGGTTTTAGACTGGATTCTTGGGTACCAACATTGATTACAAAATTTAGGTAAATTGTTCTGAAATTATCAAACAGTAGAACAATCGAGGATCCAAGCCCTACTCTGGTTGGTAGTTGGAGATTCTCCAAACATCTTTCAAGTCACATCTACCATTAAGTAGAAGGTGACAAACACTAGCAATAATTTATTGCTATCGGTTCGCGCAATGACATATACAAGTACAAGAGATTACCGTCTGCACTTCTACATATTGAAACGAATTACTCATCTTTATGTTTAACAGACTCAATCGACTTCCTGGGCTATCCACTCGGACTAAATCCTCTGCTCGGTAAGTCTAAACCAGTATTGGATTAGAGCGGATTGTGCAGAAAAGAAATGACAACACTAAAAAGTTCTCCCTCATTACCATTTCTTGTTCAGCTTGTTTGGCCTTCTTTCCACTTTATAACTTGCTGAACGAAAGAGTTAGTTGAGGCACGTCTTCCGAAGATCAATGATGTTTTGTGATAACTAAGTGTCTACTGACTTCAGCAAGCATACCGGTACAGTATAATCTAGCAATATCTCTTTTATTGCAATGCAATGCTTTATAATGGAGAATCGTCGGCATATTTTGGCACACAATCTTTCATGGGTATCTCCATTTTATAGCATTCGCTCTACGCGGCCAAAACTGTTGAGAAAGCTGCTCTCAATCCGATCAGTTGCTTTAAGTATCAAAAGCTATCACAATAGCCGCAAGACAACTTTTTCGAGTTGTATACCGACTCAAATATTTCATTATCATTTCTAGTTGAAACTGAAACCATAGCTGCGAAGAATTTGCGTAGAGCAATACGACACACTGTCAGTTTATACGCCTATAACTACTGAATCCGCCGTAACCCGGACGGAAAATGCTAATACTTTGAACCATCTGCCGCAAATTGCTACCACAGTGAGCAAAGCTGAGAATCGAAAAAGTGTATTTGTCTTATACAGTAGTTACATAACGCTCTAATCTCCGGAATCGCGATCAAACAAGTCCATCAGAGGTTCTGTATCGCCACGCATTTAGCGAAGAGTGGAACGTGGTTGGTCACCCCCAAGTTCTGGAGATCATTTTTCCCTTTTTACCTGTGGTGCAAATAGAGTATTTTATGTCACTCCTATTGGTATTTCTACGTCGGTTACGAATGTGTCACCGGAAGAGTTCTGTAGCTCATAATCGGGTGTAGTAGAAGTAAAAACCGTGGTTTCGTCCTTGATTTGGTGACCTCAGATAGAAAAATCAACCTAGCAATTAGCTTTTGCCACTCGTGTCAAACCTGACAGAATAACAAACCGGCAGGACCCGTAGATTCATGGTTATTGCAAGTTGACCCACGCAGCGCCTCACACGGATCACTTAAAACCTGTTGAAGGAAAGATGTCATTGCTGTTAACTGATACTGACTCAAGGTGAAGAGAAATTTACATTGTACCAAAAGCTAACTCGGAATCCACCATCAGTGAGCTGATTTTCCATTTGTTACGTCGGGTTTGTAAATTATTCGTGTTCAGATAACGCCCCTCATTTAGCGGGTGGGATTTTCAAAGACTTCCTGAAACGTGACTGCATGTATCACGCTACCTCGGCTACTTACAACCCTTCATGTAACGGTGTGATATGAGAAGGCCGACTAAACAATTAAATCCGGATAACTAAACCAGCTACCTACTCCATTAAAGTCTAAAAACGATCGAGTTAGGTTGTTCAGCGCATTGCACGTTTCAGGTTTATCACTGGATTCTCAGAAAAATGGTCTTCACGGAGGACAAAGTTTAACTTGTATTTTCCGGATTCTTGTGAATCCATGCTGTACCCAATGTACCCAGTGCAAAGATGCAGTCCAAATTGGGTAAAAGAGTTTCCGTCAAGGGTTTAGTAAAACAGACCGACTCGTGTGGGTGGGAACCTGTCACACTGTTGTAGCAGTCTGTGGCGGAAATCAAAGCAATAAGGCTCTACATTTAATCCCTCTCGGGTTTATTTTCTTTTCTTGAATACTACATAATGACTACTCGAAAGGTCTATTCGCGGTCTCAGTTAATGAGTTTTGAACATAATCCGCTCAATACTGTCTTTTATGTCCTCGTCGGCTCATTTTCGGATTCCTACTCAAATGAAGAAACGCAAGCGCGGCGGCTGGCAAGCTGCGCTTAGTTGCACACCACCATCAAAACTGACTGTGCCCTCATTGGTTAGCACGAACATCCGGTCGCTCTTCGCAAAGATGACGGATCTAACGTGCACCCTTGTTTCACACACCCATCATAACACGTGTGTTGTTTGTATTCAAGAATTCTGGTTTGACCATAATGTTGAGGACTCACTAATTGGAATCGATGGTTTTAAATGCTTCCGTAAGGACAGAAGGCACTGTAAGAAGAAAACTCAACCTGTTGCGGAAGGTCTGAAATTCTTTTTCATTATTCCGCCGATGGCATCGACTGCTTATCTATTCAAAGTTTTCCTAGATTTTTGTGATACAGAAGTACAGTCATTACTAACTTAAACAAAGCCCCTTTTGTACCCAGTCTCACATTTCATCCTTCTTTGATGCATTTATTCCGTCTTTCGTTCCCCTCATGGACGACAGTCTTCACATCATTGTTGGTGACTTTAAACATGCATCTACCTATCCCATCACTTCTTCGGTTTAATTGATATTTGTTTGTCCCCCACAAGTGGTGATTCATTTTTAGACAAGGTAATTACTAATCACTCAGAACATCTTGCCCTAAAAATCACAGCACCTATTTTCGCTAGTGATCACGCACTGATTCTCATAAGACCAACGGTGTATTCCCGTCCCGTTCACACACACTCACGAAAACCAACCAAATCACCATTCGTCTTCGCAATCTCTCCCCAAGAAACACTCTTTCTCTTAAGTGTTCCATTGGTGTCGTTTCTTCGTGGGTTTTCTTCTGATCCCCCTTTACGCATTTAAGTCAACTTATTCGTTGGAACACTTAACCACACGTTTAGCCTATGCTGCCCTTTTGAAACTCTATTTGTTTGTAACGATGGAATAGCATCCCCACTGTTAAAATCATTCGGAAGACAGAAGGAACGGTCGTACAAATCTGGAGACTCAGAGGCTGTCAAGTATTACACCAACTTGATCAAAGCTGAAGTAAAACACCTTTCTGCGTCGTACGCCTCCCAGCTTCTGCAATGTAGCAATAGTAGGCGAATTTGGCAAGGTGTCAAATTGCTATATGAGACCAAATCCGAAACACTAAATGGTACAAAGGATTTGGACATTGTTAATACAGCACATATCCGCCCATCAAGCGATGCGATCACGCCATTTGTTCTGGACGATGCCGTTCAGGTAGAGGTGGTTTCGAATGAAGAAACTTTTGAGCTTCTGCGTACCGTGAAAACCACGTGCAGTGTTGGTCCCGATGGTCTTTCATCTTCCCTTCTGAGACATGAGGCCTATTCTCTCAGTAAAATATTCGCATCATTTTTAAAAAATTCCTTAAAAACCTGTTTCATACAGGACTGTTTGAAACCAGTAACACTTGTTCCCATTCCCAAATCCCCTACTTCAAACGTTCTAACCAAACGCTTTCGTCCTACTGCTTTAACTTCTGTTGGACTTAAGCTAGCAGAAGGTATTGTTCTCAAGCGCATTCAGTCCTCCATTGATGTCCCGGATGTTCCTCTTTAATTTGCCTATAAACCAAACAGATGCACGCTAGATGTAGTTTACCCTCTTTTACATAAAATTACCAAATGCTTGGTTGACTCTCTGAAATCTGTCCGATGTGTATTTCTGGACTACTCATCCGCTTTTACTTCTGTTCCTCGTTCCCTTCTTCTTCGTAAACTGGAGTGCTCTGGTTGACCCAGAGAGTTATTAGCTTGGCTTGCCGATTACTTCTTACTTATTCAGTGTACCATGTTGGGTCGGAAGAAATCCAAACCGCTGTTGAACAATTCTGGAGTACTCCAAGGTGCACTCCTGTCCCCATACTTACTTTTAAAATATATTAGTTACTTGTCTGCTAGCGCTCGTACTTCTCTCTTCAAATACGCTAACGACTTAGTTTTGTTTTAGGCCATCTCCGACTGTTCTGGTCATTCACAATTTACTGACAACTTGGATAACGTTCAACGGTCTTCTGCCACATCTGGCCTATCTCTTAATGCCTCCAAATGTTTCGAATGTCTAGATGGTGAATGTTTCGATTAACCCATTCGGTTTTTCACAGGCACGAGGCACTGTTGATGATGTTCGATGTGGGTTTCACTCCTTGGGAGATCGTTAATTCCCCAC
>UZAN01041747.1:9225-26168 GCA_900618425.1 Echinostoma caproni
CGGTTTGTTCAACTGACCCCGGAGTCATTCATTTGAATGAGTTAATTTCATGCTTTAAGACAATCTCCCCTGCTCTGCGTTTCCCGCAGTCTATGTATTTATGCTATGTACTCAGTCTCAACCGGCCGGTTCATACCTGAACGTTCTCCTCCTTGGGTTTACTCACACTGCATCTTCGGAACATCAGATCATACCCCTTTTATTGTAATTGCGGTGGTCATTACTGTACAATAGACATTGCTTTTTGTAAAATCACGCCTCACTCTTTGTCGGTAAGCTGGCTCGATCTTTTTTCTCTCAAATGAGATAGTCTCACCCTGATTTCGTTGGGAGTTCCTCAACGCTGATTCCGGTTTTTCTTATCATGCTTCACTTGTCCCATACCACCTTGTGACGAATGTGTTTTTCGCCACTATTTTCAGCTCTCACCATGCCTCCAGTCTTTCTGAGTTGGTTCCTGGATCTGGCTCCATCCATTCTCGTGCTCACAGTGTGCACGTTTGTGTTGCCACCACGAACGCTGTTCGATTGGCATCCGTTGCTTGTGGCTATCGGCGGGACGCTAATCATGCCCTGGGCTATTCGTGCGTTAGACAGAGATATGTCTTGGATCGCGCAGAAACCGCGAGCATCCAAAGTAAGCATGCCCTATCCAGATTATCGCTACCCTAGATAACTGACGCCACTACTGTGTTCATGAGAATTGATCATTTTTGTCCTAGCTGCAGTTTGTTTGACCAGCTGCCCGGTGGCTGAGTGGGTAGCATGCTTGTGAGGTCTCGGGTTCGGTCCACAGCTGGGTCGATTGATTTGCTCTGCTGATGAGACCCAACCAATGCGAAACAGCTTCCTAACTTTTCAGTTCAAGCTTCATTTGGTCCATACACGACGAATTCCCTCATGGAATTGAATCAAGTTCTCCATTAGACTCATGGAATAAACTTGAGCGATGTATTTACGTGAACGGTGCTCTGTGTAAAGATTTGCATGGTCTTCAAAGTGTCAGATCCGAACAACCTTCGGAGTGTATCGAAAAACCGATGCGCCATATGATATGTTTTATATAAGTTGTAATTTTGAAAACAGCGATGTCGATACAGGCGAAAACAAGCCGACGTTTCGGTTACCCACGCTAACCGCTAATCGTGGGCTGAATCGAATCGTTATCACGAATTCATTCAAGATAATAAATCTTTCTTTTCCTTCGATTTCCCTAGATTCAGTGGCATTGGGTTTTACAATTGTTCGGTGCAACACTCATTTGCGTGGGAGCAGCTGCCGTGTTCGTGAATAAAAATTTGTACGGCAAACCGCATTACGCCACTTGGCACGGTCTCCTGGGTCTGATCACCGTGGTTTTTGTGCTGGCTGTCGCTCTCGCAGGTTTCGCGTTGCACTGGAAGGTGTGGCCAATTGGTCACCTGGTCAGCCACGGGACTGCACGTGTCAGCCACATGTATTTCGGTCTCGGTCTGATTAGCCTGATCGGAGTGACCACCGGATTCGGTCTATCCTCGCATTGGCTCACTCGACAGCTGTCCGACTGGGTGGGCGAGGGAGTCGCATCCGGACTGATCATCCCGTTGACCGGGATCGCCATGTTTCCCGCGGTACGGACGCTGCTTCAAGTGTGTCGGTATCGATTTCGTCAAGTGGCCACGAAACCGAAATAAGCGATGATTCGGATTGTCCTATCGGATCGCCCAAAACACCCCGCTCCCGTCCCGAGTGGTGCTTCTTATTGGTTTGTCTTTTCTTGTTCAACGAAATTGGAACAAAATGAAAAATTCTTCCAATGTGCCTAAACAGAAATTATTTTTCCTTCCTCTTTTTTCTCTTAGTTCGACTTCACATCCTGATGATTTTGGTTGGACTGCACAAACAAAAGCGCGATAGGCGTTACTGCTCTTTTATTCAGCGTGTCAGCTTTTACCGGTACAATGTATGTTTCTTTTGTTTTGTTCCGTTATCGTCAAAGATGGTCGTTCGACCTAATAACGCGGTGGTTTTAAAACTACTCAGATTGTTTTCAACATTTCAAAGGTGGGTGGGTGCGTCGGTTTATTTCACACGTTCTTAACAAATCTTGTATATAAAAAGAGAAAAAAGGGTTCGTGATCTGCTCGAGGGCACGATACTGCTAGATTGCTCAACCAAAGCACGTGAATTTTCCTAGGGAGTTCACAACCGGAGCCTTCGGCCAGCTAAAGCGTGATCCGTCAGGTGGCTCGAAAGTGTGCGGAAACCGCAGTCCATTGATGGCCGGTGTCCAGTTCGTCGAATCATACACCCTTTGGACGAGGTCAAACGTTTAATGTGCCCAATACACCTTGATGCCCAAGTGAGCAGGTGTCCACTACCAAGACCAGGAAGGTGTGTGTGGGGTTCGCACTCCTCTTCTTGGTTGGTTCGGAATTAGGGTTTTTGGTCGACTCCCCTGGGTGAACTACCAGTGATTCACCGACCCGGATAAAGCCCCGATAGTGGGCTTTTCATCCTCTCACTTTTGTGGGAAAATACATCCAGGGAGAAGACAGTTAGTAGGAACTCCTAAACAGAAGTGGGTGGGTGGGGCAATCAGATTTTACGGCTCCAGAAGGAGGCGAACTGCAAATTCATAGATAATGAAACAGATGTTTTTGTATTCCAAACAGCCAAAGGGGTGGACTTGTTTTTGACCGTGACAAAAAACTACGACCTAATTCCTCGAGCTTGCTATCTTTTATGTTTCTTCCTTTTATCGAATACAAAATGATCCAATTTTCAGGAATGGAGAAGCGGACAATCAAAGGGATGCCGCGCATGATACAGAACGGGAAAATTCAGTTGTTGTTGTTGGTGGTGGTGGTGGCTGGATTCGAACGCACATCCTCCTGGGTGATGCTTTGCTGATATTTACCGCTTGTGAATCCCGTAAAGTCCAGTAGGAAAGGTGAGACATTTGGTCGGGCGACTGTGATGTCATCACTGAAATCGACTATTGGTGATGATGTCCTAACTTCCTGTCCGTCATTGGCAGCAAATCAAGCCTCAATTTGAATAAAGTGCATCATTTAAATTGAGCAGAGAACAATCAACCATGATAACTATCACAACGCCTATTACCTAACTGTTAATCGCTAATACGAGCCCGCATTTTGACTCTCACCTCGTCACGCCGTGTTCTTTATTCTCTCGCCAATTTTTTATTTTGACCTTAAGAAGTTTACTGGATTTGGTTTATCACTGACGAACCGAAAACGAGAGTCTGTTTTCCGCTCCTTCATCAACATAAATCCAAAATTAATTTTTATCATCTACATTTCGCTAATTCGGGAAGTGAATCCAATTTTGTGTGTTTGTACAAAATGAGCTGTAACTTGTTCAACAGTATTTGTACAAATGTTTGTAATTATATGATTGACAAATTACGGCTGCTGTTTACTACTACTGTGGGGTACTACTCACATTTGTGAGTAGTACGTGGAATAATGTGGTTGGCGGTTTCTTTCAACGGTCAAAAATGAACAAGACTTCTTAGATCGAATTTCTGTGTTCGAACTGATAACTGCGGTCTGTTATATTCGTCATCCTGTGTGCTGCCGGGAATTGTGACGACATGTTCGAAATGAGGTATCTTGTGATATGTACGCCAAATTATTCATACTCTGACTCTGCTTGGCAATAAACCATTCTCCTCGAGCCAGCACCGGTCTTCTGGAATTATAATACCACGAGCAAAAGCACGTTTTGTCCCGAATTTAGCCCGATTCAAGGGACAAATTAAATTTTAAAATGCTCCGGTCACTGACATAACCAAACTGTCTATCGATTATGGAGATTCACCACCTGTCGATCAGCACCACGCTTACAGGTATGATGTGACTTGCTGCAGTGTGTAATTCTATTAGCTAATTACTGAGACCTTCCGCAACACACCTGAATGATCCAGAACAACTCGGGCTTTATCGTTTGTGTAAGACATGCCTCGGGGAAACGGCTGTGGTTTAAGCAATCAAAATAGCTACTCAGATGTCCAGAGTTCGAACTGCCCCCTCCCCGCGCTATCCATCTTCCCGGGGAACCCGTTTATGGCCGCGACACTCGTCCTAGAAGTTGACCGTACAACTGTGTTCTCGGTAAACAACAAATCGAAGTAAAATATTTACTTATAATATTTACTATGTAATACATCTATTATATTAGGTAAATATTTCCTCTCCTTCACGCTAACCAATCCCCTAATTATTTTTATAGTCGCATGGCGTATTAATTAAACTATGCACTCATATTCATTGTTTGCTCTTGTGTTAATTGTGTTATATTAATAAACATGTTCCACGTAAGCGATCGATAAAAGTAAATTTCCTTCAATTTTAGGCATTGATTGCAATAAGGTGACAAAATAAATAAAGAATTCGCATCATTCTGTACGCGCTTTATCCTCAGTCCTTTTATGAACCCCCGGACAGCACCACTGCCAGTAAATGCGTACGTCTCACCAGTATATTAACCTTGTGAGGAGGTAAATCACACAACGATGTCTGTTGGTGTTCTACTGCTGGGCTGGTTCATTTGTTCTTCTTTCGACCAAACTAATTCGTGCCACAAGATTGAAGGGGTGATGTATTTGTTACATACCTTTTCAATGTTATATATATATATCACACTTGTCTGAGGACAGACAGTGTGCCAAGCAAATCATGGTACAATAATCTTTATAAAAAACAAAAACGTTCCACGATTGGCTTGTAGGCTGAATACCGCCAGGTTGCTCAGGCCAAGGTAGGTCAATTTTCTTGCGGAATCCACAACCGAAGCCTTCGGCTAACCAAAGCCTGACCTGCAAAGCAGCAGTGCGGTGTAAAAACCGCCATCTATTGGGAGCCGGTTTCCAGTTCATCGGATCATACGTCCTTCGGACGGGTCCAAACGTCCAGGGTGCTCAATATTATTATTACCAATGTTGAATAAATTATGTCTCAAATTGGCCCTGTTTACATGCACACACCCCGCACCACTATCCTATTGTTCATCTTTCTATTTTGCCCGTGTATTGTTGATTTCATCCTCCCGTTGATCCGTGCCTATAACTGTTCTCCACGCTGTCTGCACATACGGACGCACCATTAGTATTGTTGCTCCACTACGTTGCCCTCCATGTTGCTCGCGCCTGTCTCATCGATCCGTGCCCCCACGATCGACTGACCCTGACATCTGTGTACATACATACACGCACGAACGCACTTTCATATCACGGCAGACCCTGGCGACTAACAGTCATGCCCACTGTGTCTCGATTGGTTCCCTCTAGGCCACTTTCCAGCATTGACTACCACAGATGCATGTAATCTTGTCTGGCAGCGTGGTGATCCTAGCGTACGGGATGACGCTAACCACGAAGCAACAAGTTTCGATTTTTGGACAACTGTGCTTGTTCCCAGGTGACATCAGCAATGGGCGTACGTGTCACAGCTTCGGAACTACAAACCATAGGTCGGTTGTGCCAACCAATCAGAAGCCGTGCGACCCAAACAGAAGCTGAACAACACCAGAAATAGTGGTACGCGATTGGCAGAAGCTTGGGTGACCAATGAATTTGTTTTGTACAGATTATTTAAACTCCACGATTTCTTTCAGTAAACGAACTGCTAATTCTGTGGCGCTTTCATCGCGTCTCGGTTGCGTGGGATACTGTCGTGCTAGTATCAGTTTGATTCAATGCTTACGTGGCGTCCGTGATTTTTGATACATGATTCGTATTTCGTGATCAGTGCGCACTACAACTACTACACATTGTTGGGTGTATTTCGTTCCACTGTCATCGCGCTACGCGCCTGCTTGCTCGCACTTCTTGCTTGTCGAATAACTGGTTTGACATATTCCGGTGTTTGTTAAACCGGATAGTGTCACAGTTTAAAGTTTGTATATTTTACACTATTTTAATCTGTATTTCAGTACTGTTTCTGTGGAAGACAGGCCATTTGTTGAAAGATACCGTCTTCCGTTTTTCTTGCGCGTCATTCTACGTGAATCGTCATAACCTGTGAAGTCAACAACCAAGGTGTACACAATTTTTCGTCTCCACAGTGATGATTAATTCAAACAGTCTTATATAATCCCAGATCCAACTGTACCGAATGCTTAACCGATACACCAATTGCTCGGTAAGCCTGCCTCGGTTCACTCAGACAATGTAGGGAGCACACAACCTCACTCCCGCTTTCGCTTTCTACCCCGATCGGTCCCATAATCAGTCTAATCATCACTTCTTTTATGGAAATGTTTTTGTATTCTGACAAACAGAAATCAAAGGTCTACAGAAATGAATGGTCAGATCCACCTTTTTGTCGACGTCTCACTTTTTTAATGCCTATCCACTGACAGATGTGACCGGAATTTTGTACGTGCGTTTTATTCGCTTAGAACAGAAGAAAAAATAAGGTGCTAAATAAGATCAGAATCGATCGGGCGTAATAAAGCAGATGAAGCAGAACTCCAGGTCCGTTGCCAAGTGAAACTGACAAAACACAATTGCGTGTGTGTGTGTGTGTGTGTGTGTGCGTAGAATGGGACAAAGACGAACGGAGGAGAGAACAGCGACAGAGAGAGAGAGAGAGACGGAAACAATCAGATCACGTTTTGAACAAGGTTTAGTAACAATAATAGTCAGTATTAATGATGGTCTGAACTGGAGGAACTGCATATATGGGGGGCGGGAGGGGGGGGGAGAGCAGGTAACACTTGTTCTTCCGTATCAGTTTTCCTTGTTCATGGTTAGCCCAATGGAATTTTCCAATGTGTTCAATCCCCCCGGGGAATTACTTATTTCCGAACAAATCTGTCCGACCCATTGCAATGGAGTTCCTGAAAAATAAAATCCACAAGTAGTGATTGTTAGAATGCATTCAAACGTGTACGATCAGCAGCTTGAAATATGCAGTTCCTACCTCTAAAATGTAGTATCAATTAGAAGTAATTGTCTGACGTATGGTAGGGATATTCCGAACCGATTTAATAACCTCTCGTGCTTCTGTTCATGAATCATGTGTAAATCTGGTGGTGAACGTTTCTAATAAGGACGAACTACCTGTGCACTGTTTCCATGGTGTTGCTGTGGGAAGTCGTAGTTGTATTTTCGAACCGTTGGTTACATTTTGCAATCGAGATTGTGGATTTCATTAACATGTCTTCTTTGGGGCTAGACGCCTCCGAAATCCTCAGCTTAGTCGAGGGTGGGTATCTGGGGTTGCGGTTGATCATCCCTCCCTTTCACCTCGCGAAATGTTCCCATATAACCAGACGTCTCAAACAGCTTTAGCTGAGAAAGACCTATTCATTGCCTTTTAATGGTGGAGGTTTAAACACCCAAGTGAGAGGACAAAAGTCAATACCCTGGGCTATAATCGGGTCAGTGAACCACTAACAGTTCATCTAGGGGAGTTGGCTGAGAACCCTGCCTCCAAACTAACAAAGAAGAAGCATACCAACAATATACCTCCTTCGTTGCGGCAGTGGTCAACGGCTCGATTAGGCATCGAGGTGTATTGAGCGTCTTGGCCTTTTGATCACGTCCAAACGGTATATGACCCGATGAACTGGACACAGACCCGCAATAGGCTGCGGTTTCCGCACACTGTCCCGCTACTTTGAGGATCAGGCAAACCTAAGGCTCCGTTTGTGAACTATCCTACTTTGACCTGAGCGAACTAGCAGTATCGTTCCCTCGAGTAAATCGCGGATCATTTTCTTTTTATTGCCGTGATTGTACTGTGGTTTGTTTGATACACAGTCTGAACTCAGACGAGTGTATGAAAAATAAAATGTATATTTAGGGTAGACCAGATCAATCGTCCGCTTCTTGAATATTTCAATATGCCCTTTTTGAAGATTGATTTTCATAGCGGTGAATCACCTAGTGCATGTGGTGCGTATGATTTAATGCCCTGAGCATTGTCTCGTGACTAAGCAGTGTCACATTGTTGTCGGGACTTCAAACGAAGCGTCTTCTTTCGGTGTCGATTTGTGTGTCTTGATCGACGCACGGAAAGCTAGTGTTGTTGATGCGCGTCCACAAAAACATTGATACAGACCAAGTTTAGCAAACACTGCAAAATTGGTGTACACACGAGCAATGACTAAATTAATGCAAGCCTGAAGTACGGTGTTGATCCTATACCCTCCCAAAATGACCGCATGTCTTCTTTCTTACCTGATCCGGATGCGCTCCACTTGGATCACTCTCATTAATCAAACAAGCATCGAGTGTGTACGGACGCAACTGTAACGACCTTGGCAACTGGCCATTCCGTTTGAGTATGAGTCGTGTTCATATCTCACTGGACCTTTTGGCTCATAGTTTCTGTATTTTCCTCTCTTCCAGATTGTCAGTTCACCCTCTTCCCGGAGAACCTCCTGTCTGTCGACGACGGTTCCAGCCCACACCTAGACTCGGCCCACTTGCGGTTGTCTGGTGTATTCGTTCACAGGGGACATCCTGTGGCACACCCGAGTCAAGCATCTTACACAATATGCTTCATTTGAAGTTGTACTAATGATGGTATCTAACCTGATCCTGAGATTTTCGGGAGGCTCGGATAACGGACACACCACCGATATCAGTTGAGCGAGTTACTGACACTTCCCACCACTCCGAAAACTCCGGACTGTACTTTCCAGTCACCATATTGGTGGGCTTTTTATATGCATGTACGAGAAGCCACAAACACATGATTATTATCAGTACTGTCTGTACCGGGCCGGACAGAGGAAAATAGACGAGGGGCCACTTCGCAGAATGACAAAGTGATTCGCAGTTGCGCAAGATAATACCGTGGAACTGCTCTCATCAGGTTGCTCCTCAACAGCCCGAATATATGCTGGTTTGATATATTTACTCAGACCAGTTATCATATGCATCTAAGGAACATCCTAGACCACGTGATGAAATGCGTATAGAATTTTAAGTCATGAAACAATATGCAAAATAATTGTGTTTCATTAAAAGTTGTTGATGAAGTATAGAAAATACGATTTTATTCAGTAACAGATAAAATCTAAGAGTGTAATCATGACCTTGAAGCTCCTTCTGCATAGAGAAACGGAACAAGCGAGCGTTCCGAATCTACGAGTATGGTTTGTACAGTTCTGATGCTCCTTGTCCCTCGCGAGAAGAGCGGGGGGGGGCAGCCACAATTCGAGGTTGACATTGAGTTAATATAAGCGGTCATGGTCGAGTTGCAGCAAGGCGATGGTTTTTCGCCCGGACTGCACTCCCCCTCACCGCGTTAGAAAAGATTGCCAGATCCCATCTGCCGCACTAAGGGTTGGCGGTCTCGATCCATCACCAAATAAGGCCCGACTGAACTTACTATGTTTCACTTGATCCACATGCTACACCAAACTGCACAATAGATCACCGACCCTGTCCGCATCCTTTTGCAGGTTGCATTAGGTTGTTAAAACACTAGCGGCACGACCTCGATCAAAAAGGCAAAACGAGCTGCCGGTAGCTCACATTCCATTTTTCATGGGTTGATTGAGTAGTGAAGTAGCTCGGAACGGTAGTGTATAGAACACCGATAAGCAACCCACTGTCTTGTGAATCTCTATGGCTATTAACGAATTTACAACCTCTCTTTACGCTACGCCAAGACATCTTCGAGGCCGAACTCACAGTCACGAATCGCCTAGAAGTGAGAACACAAAGAAAAAACTTGCTTTTGGAACTCACTTGTATTGTTGAATGAGATAAGCAATACCCTCATAAATTCCATTCGAGAAGTAAACCCGGGACTGCACTGCAATATCGATCAGTTGCTGCGACGAAAGCTTGCGTTCGATCAGGTCCCCAGCAAACGTGTAAAGCTATTCGATATGAAGGCAAGAGAGGGCAAAAACATAGTCCAATCAATTCGTGTCCGTACCGTACGGTTGATACTCTACACCATGCCGCAAGTATGTTTAATTTTAATGAGAAACTTATAAATTTAATGAAAAAGTGACTACATTTCGGGAATAAATGGTTCGATCTCACAGTTTGATTCCCATTACATTTTAAACATTTATTTCCCGTAATAAATTTAACGACAGAATACATCGGAACTAGCTTGCACCGTTTATGCTAAGGTGGATGGTGCTGCATCATACTTCATTAAATCCAAAACAGAAATCAGATGCATCACCATTAGCAAACAGTCTGGTGGTGGTGGTGGTCGAAGATAACGGGCAATTTCCCATCATACAAGGGTGATCTCTTTCTATCGCTGTTAATAATGAACAGTACTCAGCTCGCTGGAGGTATTGTGTGATACCGGATTGAAAGCAGTTTTTTGTTCTACGTATAATCCACTACGGGGCAAACCACCGCTTACGTTTGTGATTGGCTCTCGACATCTTACTCTCCTGTCAGAGTGAGGACTTCCGTTCACGCCAGATACTTCAACACATCGAGGTGGCTCTTTTTAATACAGACAGGTAATTTGAATCGGATCGGTGCAACCGTTAGTGAGTTATTTTTTGATATTCTCATCCTATTCGATTAAGTGGAGTCATTTTATTGTTTTTCAATCTTCCCTCTACTCACGCACCCAAATGGAATGTGAGTAAAGCCACGAAAGTGTATTGTTATTGGCTGCAAAAACTGAAACTCGGTTTTTGCAGTAAGGCAGACTAAGATTTAGGACAATCTGACTGAAAGGACGAGAAAGCAGATTGAATCCGCATCCTTAGAAATGCATAAAACTCCATTAGTTAGTTTTGTGAAGACACCATTACTTATTCAACGAGAGTTTGGGTGTAAGTCCATCCTGGTAATTGGTGATTATTCATGTTTTTCTAAATCCCGGAGCATGATTTATACGCATAGGGATTACGATTCATTGTGACTCGTCGCTGTCCGAAGTCTCCGCGTTCACAGTAACGTGTGACCACGCAAAACGATTAGCCACACTCTGTGACAATGGGATTTTCCTATTTCAGTCTTGTCAGACGCAGAGTAAAACATATGAGAAATGCTCACGCCAAGGTGTTCCATGGCTTTGTTGCTCACAACTTTACAGAAGCCCGTTGCCGACTGGACAGTTGATACGATTTTTCTTCCTAATTTCCAACTTAGTTCGCATTTAACATAAGGCTGAGTTTGATACTAGTGCATTATATTCGCAACGGGTAACCCGGTGTTTTCCGGGATCTGACGACAAACAACTTGAGACGCTCTATGTCATGCTGTCCTTTTCGAGGCAGCTAATTTGGATGTGGAAATGCAACATTCAACAAAACAACCACTACAAATGACAATTGAGATCACCGTAAGGTACAGCAACATTTTGTATAAATACAATCGCGACGAACTTAACCTAAGGTTAGTAACATCTAACCCATTTACCAATAATCGAATCAGAGCATTGATTCATCAGTGAACTGGTTCTCATAGAGCTGTCCAAACTCATTCACCCCTGTGTTGCAAATGAAGCTAATGTGATAAAAATACACTTCCTGAGTACAAGTATATGAACGAATTGATAAAAGATTACCGAATATGCATGCTTGACGATCGGCAAGAACTACGAAACCAGTTGAGTGCGTCCAGAGAAATTTTGTCGAACCATTCATACACTACTAGGTGCAATATGAGTATGTATCCTGAATTCTAGCGCACAAAAGTAAGAGTCCAGCAATACCTATAGGACAACCGGTTTGTGAAATTATACTCACAACGCCGTCATCCTTCGAGTAGAAAATGATAATCTTATCCGATCCAGTGTGACATTTGAAGGGCAAGTTCCATTCCCGGAACAGGTAATACGCGAAGATCGACGCGTAGTCCAAAAGGCGATCCGGACTTTCGTTTCTATTTTTTGGAGTAAAAAGAAACAAAGCAGAGTTATGCAATACTTTCTAGGATGAAACTCAGAATGCAAGTCAATTCTCATCATGATTCGAAATGAATAGAAGTCATACAAACGCATCAGCGGTCTCGCAAACCGGGTACATCAACGCATTCCATTATGCTTCGTGTATGAGTCTGGTTGCACAAGGTCTTACAGTTCACCACGTTAGAGGAAACTATGGGAGCAACAGAAGATGATGTGTGTGTACGGATTTTACGGAGTGCCATCAGAATGACCGAGAGGAAAATTAACTGCATGGATNGGGGGGGGGGGGGGAATTCCGCATTTTTTAAACTTGTACAATGGCAATCAATAAAACGGTTGGAAACTGTAATACATGAGGGAAAAAATTCAAAACCATGGTCTCTTCCTGAGTTGATTATGATTAACCAATAGTGGGTGCAGTGGTGCAGCGAAATATTTCCAAAAGTTGTCAGTAACACAGATGCGCAGGCAATTGGGCGGTAGTTTGACGATCTTTTCTTTGCAACCGGTCTGATCCGGACTGGTTTTCAACAATCGCGGATCGTTCCATATGACAAACAGGTACTGGAAAATTCATTAATAGATATTGCAAGCTGTTTGATCCATATTTTCAAAAAAAAAATGGCGTTAATAGATCGGGAATTTGTTGACCTTGAATCTGCTCCAGACTTATGGAACCTCGTCCGAGAAAACAGCATGGTTTGGAACAGGAGATGGAAGGAAGCTTGAGGCGAGGAGTTAATTATCTGATTCAACAGGTAGCGAGCGCGTCAGCCAAAGGGTTTTCGCAGAGTAGTCCACATCTCACGACAGCTTTTATCACCCAAAACAGTCTCAACGTACGATCCGTTCGGGCTCCTTAGTTCAGCTCTAATTAGAACAGATAGTTCTTTTACACTCTTACACCTACCGTTTCTTTAGAATAACAGAGTCGCTTCGGGAGAAGAGAAGGAAACACTAAAAGTTCGAATACAAATAGTTTCCACAGGGCAACATTGGTCATAACAGAAATTAAGACAGTGAATAAGATGTTCGCAAAAATAGAGAGCTGATTATTGGGAAAGACAATAAAAGAAACAAAGTCCCAGAGTCTGGCTAAGTTCTCCGAGGAACAATTTATTTACTTTAGAGTATGACAAGTGGGTCGGGTGTGAAGGTAATAGTTAGTTTTACAGTAAACCTTGGGATAGGAATGAATGTTCCACTGGTCAGAAGTGCTAATCGGAGCTCGTTTAAGAATATAAGACAAATTACGGTAATTTATAGGCCATCGAGATGAGCATTAGTTTGGGTTGGGAAATTGAAAAGGCTCACTAAGACTAGAATAGTTAGAAACGCGGTATCAAAGCTGTTGCGATCTCCAGCGGTAATGCACAAAGAATGTTCAATACAAGTGGCGAATTGTGTTACTATAGTATCAGCAAACAGTATTAGATCCGAGGCCGGTTTATCAAGTGCAATATATATACTCACAAAGTAAACAAAGCAAAATCTGCTTAGAAAGCGGGCCTTGCAGCGAACGAAAGTACTAATATTTTGAAGGTTGACAAGTTAAATAATAACTGATTGTTGTTACACCAACTTCGATTGAAAAAAGTGATCACTCCACCACGGCTGTTGAGGTACTTCACAATCCCGTCAATCTTGAAAATATCGAACGTAGTCATTCCAACGACGCAATCCTCGATGTCTGGGTGTAACCAAATTTCCTGGAGTAAAATGGCTCACGCACTTTTGCATTATTTCTGGTGCACCAGATTATGGACATCGATTTTTCCCACGAGCGAGCGAATGTTAGTTAAAAGAATGGGCGGAATGATCATTCTGCTGATAGAGCTCAGCCAACGCAAAAACCGGACCGATTTTTTCATCGTCAGTCGAAATTATAGAGAATACTGATGCCGGCAAAAGAATCGTCCGAAGATGTCATTTGCGGAAACAATACGTTTGTAGCGTTGTGATTTCTCGATTGAGTTCACTGTCAAATGTCGCAGCATATCTAAAACTCCTGGGAGAGATTTCATCTCGGTTTTATCAGAAATACCAAGAATATTGACTCATGGTGAACTACTACTCATGAGTAGTTAGAACTCGCAAATAAAAAACAAACCCACGAATTACCTAGAACTTCTCGGAATAAACCAGCGGCACACATTGAAAGAAAAAGCAGTTTGGCGAAGAAATCGGTCCATGTTTGTGCCCGTTTCCACCCATTATTTGTTAATTCCACCGTCGAAGTTACTTAGAGTGTTTGTAAATGATGTCGCATTCATCAATTTAATCTCATTGGGCTGTAGATATTTCTTTCAATCATACATTTCTCTTAATATTTGCGCAACCGTTACTATAAAACAGGTGGCGAAAGAATTAGGACAATTAATCCCCAGGTTTACGTACAGAATCTTAATTAATTTCCTTAAAGTTTTGTTTTGATCATTGCTTGTGCCACCACAACTGTGTTTGGAATCTTCCTTGTGGCTATGCAACCGGTAAAGTTTGAACCAACTGTCAAGCATTCGAGTCTCTCCCTGATCAGTGGCAACGTTACATTACTGATAATTGTGGGAAGATAAACATGACGATGTCAATGACGAGTTTCTACAAGGCGGCAAATATAATAATATGATGAAGTGGATGCTAGTTGTTGGGTTCACCATTTAGTTGTATTTCGTAATCAAACTTTTCCAGTGTTTTCGGTTTCGGTTTTCCCGTGGCGGCTATTTGAACGGTTTACAGAACACGTTTCGGATAACTGACCTCATGGTTTGCCAGCTTTGTGAATTGCCATTCACCGAACGCGGAGAATACGTATGTAGTAGTTCTATCAATAAATTATGACGTTTAATATTTAGTTGACGTCACATGGATTAGATTTGTTATCAATAAAGCATTGTCTTATCACCGAAAACGAGATTATTTGTCAGTTTGACTTCTGGATTATACCATATAAACAAAATGTTTGATTGACGCAACTCTCATAAAAGTCAATTAGTTCCGTGTCCTTTCGGTATCGAACGTTTTGGCACATGTCTAGTTCAGTCTGCAAATCTATCCTCAACTGCGTCCCATNGCCCCTCTCTCTCTCTCTCTCACACACACACACACACACACAAGAAACTCACCCAACTTTGAGCCGGTTGGTCAATGCGACACCAATCACGGGATTAGGATTGGTCACGCTGCACTGACTGCCATCTCGGGAATAATCATCCTGCAGAAGCTTGTTCAACCGATTGACTAATTTGGAAATTTGAAATGGAAGTAGAGAACAAACAATAGACGTGATAATTTGTGTTCCCCGCAAGAAGGCAGTATACAATCAAAGAAGATTAAACACATTAGTAGAGCACGTGGTGTTTGATGATATAAAAAAACAAAGGCGTTAATTCCTTTTCAATGGAGTTAAGTTGGACTGTCGTCCTGTATTAAACCTGCCGATAACTGAGGCGTGAATTCTCGGTTACAACACAATGAAATGCAAGATTGTGTTCTGATACGGTACGACTAACGCGACTCTATCAATGATATGATAAATCATTTTCAAATATTGATTCTTAAGGTATTTGGGTTAGGGCAGTCGTTGAGGCACTTCCAGAAATAAACGCGTCAAATAGACATTTAACAGCGTTCGTCTGTGTCAAAATACACCTTTCAATCAAGGTTGCTTCAAAATGGGACGGCTCATCACTGTATCCAAGACAGGAATGACCAGAGAAAGTGCAGTCAAACGAGATCAATCCAGTCTGGCAGTGACATGAAGCTGCCAAAGAATGGACCAATCATGCGACCAAGTTGGGCGCACACTATTCGAATTCTGGAGGAGCAGGTCACGTGCGTGTCGGGGTGGTTAGATAATCGATAAACAATGAACTGGTATGAAACATGAACAGAAGGCTAATGGTTCAACCCATCAGCAGATACGATGGAGGTCACTATAGTGAATTCGTGTAGTTGAATGCATACGGTGTGAGCGGTGCGTATGTCTGCCTGCCCCTAAACTGACCTGAGAGTGGGAAAACTGAGCACTCGTTTAGTTATGTGAGAAGACGATAACCAGAACGAGACGAATATCAACAGGATAAAAGGATTGTTTGGCGTGGACAATGAGATGACAGAACAATGAATGATTCTGTGGAAAGGAATCATTAAGATGCTTTGTAAATCCAAATAAATAAATTGATAGGATAATTGATGACATTTTACTACCCGTTTTCGCACCCAATTTTTACTCGAGGCTCATCTGAAGCTTTGGGCCATAAGCACAAATCTAGTTTTCGCCATAACTACGGCGATATATGCATTCTGGCACCGGTCACAAGAGCAGCATCGTAGCACTAAGGGGGTCATCCTGTCCTAATCACGGAAACATGCATTATGAATGAACACCAATCCAGTGTTCAATACAGTTTAAGTTGTAATCGTCTGACCGACCAATAGTAGCAACATTCTGCTGTATTAAAATCACCGGCTTATGCGAACATACGAAGTTGATCGTTGAGTCCGTCAGCACAACCTTGATTTATCGGGACCACTCCATCTTTTTGCAAATGTTCATTCGCATTTGGTAAGCATTTTATGGATACAGATGTTTGTATGCATGGGTAACATTGAATGCTACACATGAATTGATCAAAATAATAATCAAGAGTCGAGTAGAAGTGCATAGCGAAAAGCATGATAAAAGCCCAAATTTAAACTGTATCCATTGCCTCTGATCTCCTTCGTACGCGAACGAAACTGTGGGTGAAAACGATATATACTGATCTGTGTTTCGTGACTGAAACCCCGAATAAACAAGACAAGGCATTCAAGATAAAAAAAAAAACCCACCGTCAAACACTAGTTGTAAGATGCTGAGAAAACAACAACAAGAACAGTGCGATGAAACAAAAAAGCATGGAGTACAAACAAAGCCATTGTGATAGCAGATAGAATGTGATAACTTTCTTCTTTTCATCTTTTCTTCCTTTTATTCGACGGATAATGACCCAATTTTCAGACAGGGGAAGCGGACAATCAAAGGGCAGTGAATGGGGACATTCAGGCTGCACTGGTGGTGGTGATGGTTGCGGCGGTGGCGGATGGATT
>UZAN01041747.1:26757-55264 GCA_900618425.1 Echinostoma caproni
CAAGTCAGTTTTTGATCAGGTTTCAAATATGTGCGAGACGTTTCTAGGCATCCGAAATTGTTCCGTTTATGGATTTGTTGGTTGGGAACTACTATCGATCCCTATTGATTTGTTGCTCCAGGAGTGGCTCAGCTTCTCATTCCTTCAGAGATTCTGTGCTACTGTCCGTCGTCTGCACTACTGTATGCCGGATGTCAGCAGTAGCAACAGACTTTTGATTGCAAAAAAGAAACTTGTGTGAACAAGCTTCCCTTTGGTAAGTTATCATTCGCATAGGACTGAGAGTCGCAGTGCATAGGGATGTTCGGTGAGCAATGTGGGACTGTGCACAGTGGTACCAAAAAAAAAATAATGGGACGGTTTTTGCTAACCTACTATGACCATTCCCGATAAGATACCCGAGTTATAAATTTTTGTGGAGCATGAACACCGTCTCATAAGTGGTGGTAGGAATAACATGACCCGAGTTCACCTTGCTACTGGATCAGGGGTGTAATAAGGAAGATGCAGTAGGCGGGACACCTCCCAGTAGGTCATGATTGCCATCTTCCACTTACCTCGCCTGCATCAGCTAATACTTATCTATCACTCAAGCATCCATCAACGGCAAGTTAAATTTAAACAGTTCGAGGATAATAGAGAGCTAAAACTTTGGCGATAGGGCATTTGGCATGAAAATATGGCTACTCTTGAGGAAGGAGACGAAGATTTCAGGGGGTCAACATACTCCCAGAAAACTGCTTTGTTCCGGGCCAATCAATCAGAGCAAGGATCAGTGAACTCAGATGATTGGCGGGAACCGCCAACCAATCAAAACGGTTGAGAGCAATCCAGTGAACCAATCGTTAGATATATGCATTCCCCTATCCTGTCTCTTTCCTATAAATAACTATGATTTTTGCAGAATGAACGAATTTCCAAACGTTTCCAGCTCTAAAAAACCCGTAGAGTTTGTATCTGGACTGGATAAATTTCTCGAAAGACGACCCCTTGATAATCCAGTACTGAGTTATGTCCCATGCGGTTACAACAGATGTCTACTCCCTAAGTAAACGGTCGTAAAAGAAGAACTTTTTCGAACAAGTGTGGACTGAATCCACGCCGACAGAACGGTTCATGGAGTCCCGGTCAACACCGTGCTGTTGTATTGCAGTGTACCAGAGAAGTTGATTGCACGAAACTTCCACCTGATCTGGATTATTCTAGCCGTTGAAGCAGTCGTAAAAAAGCCCTGTTTCAAGCATGCAAGAAAGCTCTGTTGAGCAATCGTCCACTTGGTTGTTTTGAACTGGTGGTACCAGGACTGAGTGTGTTGTTTTATATCTGGACGTGAAAGAACAGTTCCACTACTGCTCACACTTCCTCTCATTTCTCGCAACTTACCGTCAGTTGTTCGCCCAGTTGTGTTTACTCTTCCTCCATCGCTTTCACATTCTGGGGTCTTCATAACTCCGTCTTACCGCTCACAGTTACCACGGTATGTAGGAAAGAATTCGGTCAATCGCGTTCAACTAGTCAATTATGATTAAAGATAGATTTTTTCCCAATATGGAACGGCTTTTTGATCATGCAGTTTTGACTGTATCTGCTTGATCTGACTAGGGCAGAGTTTAAACAGATCAACCTGATCGGTTTATTGATTGCTCATTGAGCTTCATACTTACACTTCTTCGTCTGAAACCCTGATCCTATCGAGATATACTTCCACAGAGAAACCGAGAGAAGTAGAGAGTTCAACGAGTAGTACAGCACGACGTCAGGTCAGGATGTGGTTGGTGTGATCAGTGCAGGTGAGATTATTTTAACAAAAGAAAAAATACGATGCTCAGTCAGATTTACTCGCTTGGAAAGGAATGGGGATTTATTTCACTCGTATCGATTATTTTACCCTCAAAATGTCCTTGAGGAAACACATTAGCATTAGCACATAGAGAGAGAGTTTATTTCTGACGGCTTTCTCACTTCTACCGTATTTGTAATTGAGATGGTGGTGATAAATACGACATATTTCTGTTTATTGACTTCCCATTATATCTACTAAAGAGATTATCGGTTACTATTCCATGGGTCTTATCTTCTGAAGTCTGAAAATCACCGGTTGCAGTTTTACTGTATCCGGTTTGGCATTCGTATTTATTTGTAATTAACTAAATTTTGTTTCGAGATACCATCCATTAATTGAGTACTTGTTTCCGACCGTCAGATGGTTTGCTTCGTATCCTTTTCCATCAATGCTGACAGGACGGTGATTGAGACAAACAGGTGTACCGGTAACCCGTTGCCTCTGGAGAACCTGCCGACGCATTAGTGGAACTCGTTATCGACAAAAGTGGTAGAAATGCGTGCGTGCGTGCGTGCGTGCGTGCATGTGCGAGAGAAGAATCAGAAAGGTTCAAAAGCAGCATGGTCAACTCATCTGATTGAGTATGGCGTAGGAGGGAGTTGTCACCACGGGTGTCACCGGACCATCGGGAATGTTGATACCATGAAAGGATGATTTACTTTGCATGAGAACTGAGCAGAACTTAAGGATAAGTGCGACGGCTTTGTACTGTGATTGAAGAAAATCTTAGACCTCTCAGAAATCTGCAGTGTTTCTTATGGTTGAATTCGTTTTGGTCATTCCGATAGAATGAATATTCTTCATTCTCTATCACTTTGTGCTCATCAAGAACCTCATGTTTTAAACAATTAAGCTTAAAACAGTGAACGGTTTTATCTGAAATAACATAACCACCAATCATAATATTGAATCGATCCACTACTTAGGTTTGATGCAGAGGGAATTTCCCACCAATCACAGCATCGAAAAAAGGATTGGTTATTCGCACAGACTTGTGGGTTGTCCTTGTATGAACCTGGCTTCAACACACAAAGTCATCACTGTGACTACTGTTATCATATACGCTGTGCATGTGTGATGCAAGAGGTTTACTTGGTATGATCAATCCATGGTCTCCAGTTCACAGTAGGGCACAATTTTCAGTTTCCAGTGCCATCAACGAAAATGTTCCAGTTGAAAATCTGTCCAGTGGTCAAATTCATGGCGGGTTCTAACAGTCTTGCCAATCAGACGGGCTGTGGGAATCCGTGCAACAGGTTACCGAAACGGACAACAAATGCTCTTTAAAAATGCGAGCAATTGTTGTGCATCAGTTTTGTTGTTAGCAAGGGGCAAATCACGATTGAATGAATCCATTCGAATTAGTGACATTGTGAATGTGTACGGTCTGAATAATACCCGCAGCTCGGAATTGTTTTCATAATCGCAAAACTTTGCGTGCACGGTGATTTGAACAACCTGCAAATTGTTTTGATTACCACCTTCAAATTGACGGATATTGATCTTCGTTTTCTTCACCGGTTTCCCACATTCAGCTTCGGTAAATTGGTTTCTTTCGATCAGACAAAGTGATAAACGGTAACGAAGGCTAATAGGGTACCATGTGTCTCCTCATCCTCTAATAGGTATAATTCATATCCACCATGACGAGGATACTAAACACAGTCCGGAAGACACTCCCTTTGCGCATCAATTGTTAGACCAAACCCCTAATTTTTTTGACTTCAACCGTCGTATTTGTATCAAATGTTGCAGCGTTAGTAAACTGATGATAGAAATGGGGATTTATTTTTGTAAACGGCGATTTTATCCCTGGCCTGTTATTGCATCCACCTCCCGTGGACAGAGTTCACTCCAAAAGGCGACACGGGACAGTAAGCATTTACATTTTTGTGGTATCATCCCTTGATTTATTTCAGGGCTTGTGAATGCAAACAAATGTACCGTTTGAGGTTTTTACTCACAGAATTATCGCATGCTATGCGAAAACACTGAAGCTGTACGAGATATGTGAAACGGTTTAAAGATAAGGGCACATTGTGTCAACGTTTTGCAATCAACATGCGGTACAACTTGCGGCTGACACACCTACTCCCGTTTTAACCAAGCTTTACCACACCAACACTTGTAGAAAATAAATCTGTTGAACATTCGATGAACTCAGAATTTTCCGATACTTTTTTGATCTGGCTTGCCTACTGACGTTTTGCGTCGAGGCTAAACGACTGCGGGTTTTGAAGAAAGCTTGATGGGCTTAGATGTATGTGTCTTGTCATCCTCTTATCGGTATGAGTCATATCCATTCTCATCTCGAAGCGACTCAATAGAGTGCTTGAAAGTGTAAACGTGACATACACATACTGGTACGGGTAACTTCTCACTTATATATCCCTGTTGTATGGTTATTTGGCACTAGGGTGATTGTGTATTGTTCTTCTGAAGAGTTCCTGCAACTGAATAGTGGTAGTGAAAGCTGTAAACATCAGAAAGAAAGTGAACTGATGAATTCAAATCGGGAACAGAATGCACCAGAGAGAGTAAGGACAGCAAATGTAGATGGCCTATATATATACATATATATATATATATATATATATATATAAAATTCTCCTCCTGATGTTCTTCAACTCAAAACCATACAGATTATGTTAAAGGCGACGAATCTCGAAAAAGCGTTTATCGGCTGTGTTTTTGGCACCAAACACCAGCTGATGATATCTACAAGCCAATGATCTCCCGTTAATCTTAGCCAAATAAACAATATCACGAACAACAGCCGTTGCCAATTGAGTTTTTTTACATTTGAATCGATTGACCGGGTTAACGTCATATATCGCCGATTTCAAAAAGAACAAAACACAAATAACTGAGAAGCTAAGCTTCAAAGCTGACAATAACCTGAATTTGTACACTGTCCTTCTCGACCAGTCCCTGAGGTGCAATAGANATGCGACTCATCAATGGGTATAATAATAAATGGGAACCAAAGGACTGTAAGAAAAGGAATAAACATATTACCACCCTGGTCCAGTATATAGTGAAAAAGGTAATACTGTACCTTATTGTGACCTTTGCTATTTAGCCAATATTTAATGCGAATTGTAAGGGAATGTAAAGGCTACTATTTTATTCTCGTAATCACACCTTACCAAAGTTCAAGTGTACCCGTTTCAACTGTATCACGTGAACCGCCCACGCACAACTAGCTGAACACCGATCAAATAAACGGATCGCTTTGGTGCCTCGCCCATCCAAAATTCCAACTTCGATGGCCAGTTCCCACAACGAGTACGCCGTGGTAACTGGTTTTCTGTGGTGAAAATAGTCCATTTCACTTGAAATTAACCACGGGCAACAATATGGTGCAATCAGTCAAACCGCTGCGGTTCAACGATGAAATTCTACTGGCGCATTGATTTTTCATTCAGATATACAAACTGAAACTAAATCGATTACATTATGCAGCAAAGCGATTTAAACCCTTCTTCTTAAGGTTGTAAAAGGGATTAAAAACGTTTTATCACTAGGTAATCAGTAGTGTATTCAAAGTCACTCTTTGAATTTGGAAATAAGTTCAGCTATAACAAATATTGTTTTTAATTAAAATATAATGGCATTCTGAGTACCACGATCACACGGTCGATAGTTTGGTTTGAAAGTGTGCTAAGACTGCTTTCCGATCAATTTATCTCAGAATTTAAACCTGCTGATTGGTTGGCAAATAAATTAAATATCAACCTGATAAGATTTCACCAAATTCTCATAAACGTAAGTGACTGTCAATGGATTTTTGTTTGCTTTATCTTTCATACTCATGGGTTTCCTCGTATACTCTCGTTCCAAAAAACCCCTGAGTGTGATCAAGCAAAAGGCACTCTTGAGAAACTTTTTAAAGTACTTTGAAAAGAAACTGTCAACTTTCTGCTGATTTACGATGCATTCACATATGATGTAGCAGAAGGTCCATAAATGCGACCCAAATGTTCCGACATTACTACCGATTCAAAACGGAATCACTCGGGTATATTCATTTTTAGGTTCCGGCTAATCTGGGGACGGTCGGTATCCGTCTTTGAAAAACTCATTTGTGTGCAGAAAAAGCAACTGGTGTAATTCCTCAAGTGTCAATTTTTGGATCACCAACACGTGACCGGTCTAATAACACCCGAATAGGTGATAACTTGTCGGCGGTAAATATAAGTATTGATCGAACTCATGCGCTGGACCTTGGAGTTAGAAGTCGAAACCCAAATCCCTAAGTACGAGTTTGACGGTTAAAAACATGAGAAAATGGCTACATCATTAAATATGTTGTCCTCTGGGTTATCCCATTCGAGTACCGGTAGAGACATAATGCATAAACACTGCTAACAAATCCCTTTAAGGACGAAACAGCTGTCCAGTGCTCTTTGTTGGTCATAACAGCCGATCCATGTATTTAACATGTGAGGAATCAGCGGGCTCAAGTGTAAACAGCAATGCCTGATGTGTGTTCACTTCGGATCGGGTAAACCAAAACCCCGAATTTCGGCCTCCATTGACTCGTGACTTTGAAAATCGTCAACATTATTATCGTTATGATTTTTACTACTAAAACGATAGCTAGTAGTCAAGCAGACCTGAGAGAACATTACAACTGCATTGCACCACGGACGTTAAAAATTTATCAGTTATCTATCTTTTAGTTCTGCTTTTATGGGCCAGTCATGACGTAAGAAATGGGAGCGGTTCAGTGAATTGCAGGAAAGAACACCTATACGATGTATTATTATAAACAACACATGTCCAACGATTGTCGTCAATCACCGTTGTCACATGTTACCGACACATGCATGCATTCAGTACGTGAGAGTAACACGGTAACATGTATCCGATTACGTAAATGTCGTGGTTGTTATGTATCCGGAAACGATCGAAACGTTTTGCGCTCTACAATAGGTGATTTACTGCATCCCCCTGTGTGAATTTCGGCATATTACGTTATCCAAAAACATCTAAGGGTCAGGACTATTTTTGTCGTAAACGGGGTAAAGAAAATGTAGATTGCAACCGTGGAAAACACTGTTTCAACCCTTTTGGGTATCACCAGGATTAAAAGCTTATTCTCCATGGAAAAAATGAAGCAGTCTGATCCAATCCCCGGTGATCTCAGGGCTAGAATTCTCGTGTTCCATTTCCCTTGTTGGTGTGATCAAACACCATGACAGCAGTTGCACGCTGCTTTTGAGCTTTCCATTTTGCGTTATCTTTCATTCCTGTTGGATAAAACGTATCCAGAAAATCAAACTAAATCCTCGAGTACTCCAGTGTAGCATCCTAATTAGTTGATTAGCATTTTTGGACGTAATATATGAGTGGCATCTTAAAAGATATTGACAACTCACAACATCCGGGCAAAATGAAGAAACAGCCGTTTACAGCTCCCCTTTCCCATCTCAAGTGCTCCTGTTGTTGTAAATCGGTTACTTCAACCAAAGTAATGTGACCCTCGATTATGAGGCTACTTCAAGAAACGGTGTTAACTCGGGTGACAACATGAGGGACTCACAAACCTTACAAGTCCGGGTTCCGATCAGCAAAAGTTAACGGTTCCGGTCAAGAACCAAACAACTGCACGCAGCTTCCAAAGATTTTTAGTTCTATGAATGGTATGGAGATATGATAGGATAAGTCATTTTCTGACCAATCAAACTCCTCCCCAGAGGAAGAACTAGACAGATGGGACGGAGGGTTTTTTTAGAATGGATGCCAAAACTTTAGAGCAAAACATACTTCGCGGTAGCTCACACCGACGAAGGGGCTCGTCTTTGGGAGCCCTAACCGGAGCCTTTGACTCAAAAGTCTGACCCACAAGGCGGGAGTGTGACCGAAGCATCCGTGTGGGGACCTCTACAGACCTGTCATGCAAGGCTTACTGCTTGAGTACAGTTCAATTGAGAGAAAGATTTAGGAAATCAATTGTAACTGGTTATCCGACCTATTCGAGCAATGTATATATGCTATATTAACAAACGCGAGAGATTAAACTACTTTTCCAACTGTCCCACTTGTTATTGAGATCACTGCTTAATGAGATCCCAGTTTAGGATAGCTTCTAAATCATTTCGTGAACCGCGCTAAAGTAGAATGATAAATGTGACTTTAGAAAGGGATATCGGTGATTAGGACAAGATATAATCGATGTTGGCGAGTTTCGCCGAGGCATTGCTTCAAACTGTAGGAAGAAGAATCGTATTGAGTGATCGCTTCGCGTCATCAGAGGCGAATAAGTCAAGTAATCCATTTCCAAGTTCTGACGACGCCTACGGAATATTTAGCAGTTGACCCCTTTTTCCAAATGTTTCTTCCCCTGTTCAGAGGACAAATCAAATATCTCCTCAAAAAGAGGTCCGCTCAAGAACACGTTATAATATTCTGGTCCCGATGACGTAAAGAAGCACGACTTTTCCGGTAACTATCATTCAACCATAAATGTGATTTGGCCAACACAAATGATTCTCCATCATTACTATCCGTTCGTTGTTCATGCCATCTTACATTGATCGACTTGGGTCAACAAAGGAAACGGGATTGTTCCATGCTTTGCCAGACAATGGTTATCCCATCACATTCATTCACAAGTACAGCAAGCCGATCAACGCCAAGCCTATTTCCCTATTGGCTAAGACGAAAGACGTCTATATGAAACTGCCTTTCAAGGGATATGGTGTGACAACAAGGATATGTCGTCGTTTAACGCACGCCGTGGAAAGGACGTTCATTGCCGCAAGACTAATGATTGTCTGCGGGACGTTTTGGTGTCTCACAAGCCCTAATCTAGATCGAGAAGACGTTAGTGTTACTACAACTGTATCTACTCATTTTAATTTACCCTCGACCAGCGGTACATCGGAAGGACAGAACGTCATTTATCAACCAGAATGTGTCAACATATTCCGAAACACCTTGGTCTTCGGAGAGGGAAACTACCATCTTGTGCGATTGGACGTCGCTTGTTAGATTCCGGTCACCATGTAGACGCACCCAAAGCGTTTCGAGTCATTGCGAGGCCTCAAAGTTCACGGAATTTGGGATTCTTAGAAGTGATACTTATTTATCACTTGAAACTGCAATTACGTGTTTAAAAAACATTTGTGACGCAACTTTTGTTGCCGTGGTAGCGATGATACCACACTCGATACCACCCTACCATGGTATGACCTTCCCTACGCCTCCCTCCACCACATTCACCACATCGTTCTGACCAGTTCACATCGATATCGCATTTTATCATTTTACTTCATCCCAACCAAACACAAATCACGCAACTCACCTGTACACCACCTTGGTCAAATGACTCATTTCAAATATTATGTTTCTTCGTTTCACATGATCATATAAATGTGCGTTTACAGTGACTGAGAGCACGCGAAATTGATTTCCAATATCAATTGTGCCCACATAGGTCTTTTTGTGTTGATGAAATGGATAAGGGGAAAAGGATGTTTTCAAAAGATTATTTAAGCTTTCCTTATCCATGTATCACAACCGCATTTGCTGGATCTCAAGTGAGGAAGATCGACCATCTGCACAGTCAGGAAAGAGGGGCAGTTACATCACTGAATGGCCGAACACATCTCGGTGTAGATTAGGAAAGCGATAGACAGCAAGTTTCAAGCCGGCACGTCATCGAATGAGCAGAAAAGATTCTGATCTTC
The DNA here is from genome assembly GCA_900618425.1 of Echinostoma caproni. Lineage (NCBI taxonomy): Eukaryota > Metazoa > Platyhelminthes > Trematoda > Plagiorchiida > Echinostomatidae > Echinostoma > Echinostoma caproni. The sequence continues at coordinate 36,298 of UZAN01041747.1, forward strand.
GACAACACAACACTTATTCGAAACAAACGAAAACATTGTGTCACTCCACACCACGCAATTCCGGTCATCTACAACACAATAAACACAAAGTTACTGAAATTTGCCGAGGCCCCAGCCGTTCATACTCTCCAACCCTATCTGTGCAAACAAAATGAATGGTTAGTCACATTAGCTATGCCTTGGTGATTAAACCCTAACCTTTTGTTTTTCTGTGTTGTTGTGTCGTGTTCTCCGTTGTGATTAGCAATCGCAGTTATTATCTCACTGACGATAAAAAGTCACTTTGACTGCAATGTGCACGTGTACAGATGCAGTGAAATGACCATATGGATACATTGTGCAAACCAATATCCCCGATTTCTCCATCCAACATGTTTAGACGTTAGAAAGTGCCGACAAATCAGTATGAACGGAATATTTTATATTTCTAATATTTACTCTACAGCATCTCGGCAATCAACTTACTTTGCACTAAACGTGAACATACAATTATATTCGTCTGTTGTTTGACTATGTCAAAGCTCTTCAGTTTAGCCTAAATAAAACAGAATAACATCGGTGTCACATTTTCGGAATCGTCCTCCCACCTCAATTGAGCATGTCACTTTTCACACAACACAGAAACTTGATCGATCGATCGATCAACAAATAGGGTGTAGACAAACATCAACTCACTTTGATCCACAGTCAACAGACGGAATGGGTCACAGACAAATGTGGTCGGATGATCATAGTTCCCCTTAAGTGGCAAACATTGATCCTTCGAATCGATCACATTCGGATAATTTTGAACCTGGTGTGTGAATTCCGGCGGGTATTCGGCTTGAATCACGTGACCGAATAACCCGATCCATGTGATCAAAAGAAGAAATGAGAAACAGAGACTCGACATCCGTGAAATGCGGGCACGGATGAGGAAAGATGAAGTCAGAAAATTGAACCGAAGTTGGTGGTGATCACGCGCACACGAGAGTTTAGAAAATGATGCGAATTAGCTTGGTCACTCGACTGTGAAACATTTTATAGACTTGAAATTACCAACTGTAACAGCCCGAGTACTGAACACATAGTGGATCGGCCCTATTTTGTTTACCAAATGTTCCATTTGTTTATACGAATATGTTCACCCCAAATGTCCCACACCTTCAGCTGGTCAACAATCGCACTCTATGTGTATGCGTGCATACACACAAGAATATTTTTCGTGATGTCTGTGGAGGATAGATATAAATATACGAACTGAAGACACATGTACGTCCATCCGTAGTGTTTCAGATGCAATTCTGTGACGTCCACACACAGACACAGAGAGAGAGGGTCTTACACCGTCCGGTCACTAGCTGAATGTTGAGAAGTAGGAATGCAAACGGGGTTGTGTTTGTGCCTGCATGCGTGTTTTATTACACATGGCCAAATGTGTCGTCAATTTACGGTTAGTTAACAAACCAATGGATCACACCCTACCACGGTATTTTAGAATGATGATGACGATGATGATCTAAATGACAAGTTTTTGGTGGATTAATTCCATGAATGGTTGATTGACTGGTCGATTGAGTGATTGATTGGATGATTGGTTTGAGGAACGAACTGACCGAGAGTTGGACAATCCATACAGACTACAGGATCCACGTTTCCACTCAGCGTATGCTTACTGATCAACGGCTTCGGGAAGACGGCCTTGTTAATTGATACTCCACAAGTTCTTTTGTATTGCTCGTCTCCACAGTTCACAAGCCGCTTTATGTGAAAACAATTATGCGGTTAACTGGAGCCATCCATTCCCGTTGTCTGTTTCTCAATGGAGCTTGAATGGGGTGCTTTGCGAAATCTGTGCCACATTAGTTTTGCATCGATTTTAGACATGAATGGAATGTTTAGTCTTAAAACAAAAGTATGTGACTGTTCTTAATGAAGCATTTCACGCTCTCTCTCTTACACACGTACAACCCTCAGCTAAGCTAAGCTAACCATGTTAGACTTCACACAGAAACAAAATATTTACACATATTTACTTAAAAATGAAAAGCATTGTGTTGTTATTTTCGGATAGTTTTCACTGAATTTACAGCTACTGAATTTAGGTCTTTTGGAGTAGACATTTGAGGGTGCATACGCCGTTCCGTTAATGTCATGCGTTCTTCAGGTTTGCCGAGAATTGTTGAATACAGCGGTCGAAGAAGAATCTTAAACCGTTCAAATAGTGATGTTCTACCTGTATGCCTGCTGACCGTAATTGGGTCAAAACGATTTACACACATTTTAAATATAAATCAATAAATAATTGGGTCTGCCAATAATGGAGAAATCGATGCAGGTCGACCGGTCACGTGCCATCTGATGCGAGTGAACTTCGGCAGAATTTGAGTTCTCACTCCAAATAAAAATAAATGTTATTATTAATAATAATAATTTCTTAATGGGTATTCTCAGACTGAATAAAGCAAGATTTTATTTTGTATTACTTCTAGTCCTTCGGGATTAGAAACATCCGATTGATATTTGCACCCGTGATTGGATTTTCCCCAAGTGCGACCGAATTCATTTTTCTCCCCAGAGCGACATAAGATTTTGTGATTAGACTTATCACTACTCCCATATATGTGACCACTATTGTGGGATAAGTAACACCGGTAGCTGTTCCCCACTACAGGTACGAATCTGCAATTCACGCAGTTCACTGCACACAAGCACACGACCAGATTCCAATTTCATTCTCACCATAACTAATCAAGTTGTATTTCGTCAACTATTTATATAACGATGCTTTTTACATACCAAGTTTCATTCAACCCGTGGTGTTTGCTTCTCTAGAGCTAGTAATTCTGTTTTCTGATCGTTTACTCAATAAGGTAAACAATGGTGGCCTCAGTCACCTTTAAATTTGTTGGTTTCCTCAAATCTCCAACTGCACATACATTTCGATAGCATCACGGAAACTGTGTTGTTATTTGGAGACAAATTCAGTAGAAACGCTTTTATTTTCAGCCACAGCCTCAATTCCATTGTTCGGTTTATGCAATAGTGTGTGTGTGTATTGGTGTGCCAAATTCAAACTCGACATTGGCACGAGCTGCAACAAAACGGCATGACGTACCTATCCGTTCTGTGGTGTGTGTGTGTTAATGGTACTCGGAACCCGAAAACAGGGCTGGCGCGAGCGCTTGGCGGAATCATTCGATCCGTTTTAGATCGAGGGTGCGATTACCGGTATGCTGTATTATAATATAACTAGGAAGGCGTAACGACCATTTATGCACGATAGTAACCTCCGGATCGTTGTGTGGGGTCACCAGTTTGATACAGTCCATCGGCCGCAGCATTTGTATGGTGTGGTATCCCTGCCGTCTGCCAGTCTGGCCATACATTAAGACGGCCTGATCCATCTGGAACCACACGGTAGACCCGTGTGCGTGCGTGTGTTCGCTCGCGCGCTTGGGCACATGTCGAGAACACGAGATCACAAGGTTTTGTGCCTGCGTGAATGTGTCTGCTTGTCGATCGATCGATCGATCGGTTCGCACAGCTGATGAGACCCAACCAGGTCGAAACAGCTGTCCAGTGCTTCCTAGCTTTTCGGTTCACGCCTAAAGTTGCCACAAACAGGACGAATTTAGCCATTAAAATTCAATCAAATCCTCCATTGCTCACATGAAAAATAAGTGATCTTTGAGCTACAACCGATTGTCAGAACTGGGGTGAGTTTGTGCCGTCAGAGGCTCAGTAGGCCATGATCTGAGTTGAACACCAAACGTCCCGGGATTGACTACAATTAGTGAATTCCGAGACTGATACGGATTGATGTGTGGCCGACACAGTTTCATCAATTCTACCACACGAATTTTCCCTCCCCCCTGGAGATGAGAAATTGATACGATATTCTATAAGAGAAAATCAAGCGCAGATTATCTGGACGGATAATATTTGCTCAGCCCGTTTATGCGAAGAGGACATTCAGAAAATAGCACACGACAAATTGTTAGCACACATCTTTCAACCAGAATAATGGTGTCTATCGCCTCTGAATTATTATACTGAAGGAGTTAGATGGGTAATGTTTGTTATGTGGAAGGAATCCATCGTTAAATGTTTCCAGAGGTCTTCTTTACCGTATACAGCAGTATGATATTTAACGTGAAAGAAATGGAGTATTTGTTTGATATAAATGATGAATTTCGTCGTGTAAAGAGTAAAAACAGACAATCTGAGGAGTGACAAACTACTATATAGTTACTTCGACCCGGTTAGGTTTCATCAGTATAATGCGCGAATCCATCAACCCAATTGGGGAGCGAACCCAGAAAGTCACATGCAGAACGCAAGCATACTACCCCAGGACAATAGGCAGATCATCAGACCGCTTTTCAATTTCCATTCACACCGTACTGCACAACACAACTTTGGGAGCCTAATGCAGGCATCGCACCTCACTCATATCACTCATACCAGCCTCCAGGGTTTTGACTCGCTTGGAAACACTGAGGTCATTCAATTATTTGGGAAGTTTACACACTGAACTGCCACGAATCCCGTGATAGGGTTGCAAAGCTTTAGAGCACTACTCCGGGGGAATTCTCCATTACGTATTAGCATTTGTATTTGAAAAGGTACCTTGTTCATCATTGTCCAAGTCGCTCCAATCTGTGTAATATTTGTGTGTGATAAGCGATAACTCAGTCCGGAACTGCACTGGTGGATATCGAACACACTTTACTTCTTTCGTGTTTTGCACGTCCCTTTCGAATCTCGTTGCAAAGCCTCACGTGGCCCACCACCTGCGAGCTCATAGATCATTTTCTATGACCAAACGACCGGGTATCTGTCTGGCACCTATCGCGTCTGGTGTTAGTTATCTGATCCGCCTGTACTTCGACTTCCGACCAGATATCGCATCCTTTCAGGTCACTCGAGCGTAGAAATTTAAATTTTGACTCAGACACGTACGACATATCAACTGGACTTGCCAGCAATTCAGTTTTGAAGGAAGGATGTTGCATATGAAGGGTAAAGCTTGACCCGGTAGTAGCCACTTGACGTTTTTCATATGCACCCAGTCACCAGGCGGATGATCAGACTGTTCTTCCCTTTCCGAATCCGCCTCCTGGTTTCCCAGTGGGTAGTATTATTTCGTTCGGCCTGTATGGTCTCGGGTCCCATCCCCAGTTAGTTTGATTGATTCACACAGCTTTCTAGTGTTTCCTAAGTTTTCAATTCACGCTTATATTGCACTTTACACGACGAAATCCATCACGTATTTCAATTCTGCCGATTGAAATTGCTCGATATTCACACTCGAATTAATAGATGCCATTCGATTTAACTGGTAGGGGAGGCATCGTTTGGTCGACAGTTTTGATTTACGTGTTATAGGTCAGAACCAGGATAATACAGTTAATCCTTAAACGGATTGGAGTCTACCGAAACCAATTAAGTAACAAACAAACATCGTTATCATAGTCCCATGGTGTTTCCAGTTTCATATGAAGTTTCTGAATTAAATTATTCAGGCTTTTTCTGTTTGAGAATTAAGTCCAATCAGTAGTAGCTGGATCTATGTGATTCTTAAACTTGGGCTAATTCATCCCCGTGCTCATCTAGACGTTTAGACCTTCAAATGAATCCAACGAATCGCACTCTAGTGAGAAACCCACAAATTGATTAATGATTCAACCATCACACTTCACTGATTGGACCGGGTTTATCAAAATCCTATCCGGTCGGAATGAATAGATTTTAACATAAACAAACAAAACCTATTATTCAAAGAAACTTCGAGTTCCAAATTCTTCGTGAATTCTTCCCTTGAGACAACTGTTCCTCACGAAATAGAAATAGGCCCAGCTGCTACAATTCTGAAGGTGGAAGAAAACTATCTTCACCGGATTTTGCTATGCAAGCAGCAGAATGGAAACATATGGAACTACTTTTATGATATGAATATAATTTTTTTCGTAATGTTTGATCTTTTTTTTCAGAATTCCATCTCTGACGTAGTTAACGAGATCGTTCAACGGAAAACACCAAGTTGAGAAAGAACAAGAAGAGTTTTTCGTGGGCCTACATTACGGGATATTGTTGTCCGTTATTAAGACAAATTCCAAATTCTGTTATGATTATCTGTTTACCGAACCCTCTTCGAAAAGTAGTGTATCTTAGACTAGTCAAGAGTTGGCCCAGTGTCATAATCGCTTGAGCATTTACAATTCGGAATTTCCCACATCGCACTGCGCTCCACAACTGATTCATTTATATGGTTCATTTATCGATCGGTCGAATGGTGCAGCCGCAACAACGGGCCTGGTGCTCGCCCAGCTAACCTGAGAGAGAAAAACCACACCTTGTTTACCGCCGTGAGTCTCAGGCGAGCCCAGTGAACTTTGACTGTGCAGCAGGCGTGCCATCAGCAAACGAATGGACTGGACGTAACAACAACAAGAGCATGACTAAACGTACAAGCCGGTAATCAGACAGTCTCTTGTCGGAGTGAGGGAATTTACCTGTTTAAGGTCACGGGTGAGACGGACGGGACGATGATAAACGGTGGAGCAGTCGCACTTTATATAGTTACCTTGAAAGATCAAAAAGAAAAAATGTCTTTTTACCCACTTTTTCTGTTTATTGAATATACAAACGTACAGTCAACTTTCATGAATGAGGTCTGTGGTCATACAAAGGCTGCCTGGGGAAAATACAGATAATAGGGAAGACAGGCGGCGGTGGAGCAGGTTTGAACCCGGGACAGCCAGGCCACTAGCTAGTGACCTAACCATTTGGCCACCACCGCCAATCGAATGGGTCCATGTCTGTCCGGAATAAAAGCAAATCGGTGCAAAGGAATATAAAATCCCATCCGAATCGGTTTTATGCCGACAGATTTGGAGTTTGAGTCGTCTCCTCTGTGAATGATGCTTTGCATTGAAACGACGAGCAATAGGGCGTGGGCAGAACGACAAGCAGTGTCCTGATCGCCACCTTCCGCCATTGCTCCGGAAAAGTCATTCCAATAGCGTTTGCAAGGCCTTAAGGAGATATTTTCGAAACATTCAAAATTAATATAAAACAAACTGAAGATAAATATAAAACACTGCTTTGAATTCACTAGAAATAAGCTTGGTCATAAATAAATTGGAAGCTTTTACAAAGACCTTTTGTTCGCCATCATTCCACGATAACAGATAACAGAGTAAATATCCGCTGTTTTTCTTCCAGTACATACTGGTCGAATGTGATTTCATGCGATAGGAATGTTCACCTGCTGGCTTGTATGTGATCAACTGTCCCCTGTTTTGGTCTCACAACCTGGGTGTAGCCAGTTTTGAGTTGAAGTCCCTAAAATCTTCCATTCCGCCTGTTCGCCGGGCTTGTTAATTTGTTTGCAGACGTTTCATTACATGCCGAGTTGACATCGTTAGTGTTGGCCACTTCACAAGCACTGAAACGTTTACAAACAAACTGCCAGGCTTGGCGAACAGGCGAAATGGAATTCAGTTCATCCGAACTACGAGAACCGATTTTCAATACTCTATCAGTCCTAAATTCTCTTCGATCTGAACAAAAAGATCAAAAATTCGTCTACAACACCTCCCCCTCGTTTGGTTGAGAAGACGTTGAAGTGTAAATTACGTTTCATTTGATAAAACTAACCCGGGTGTTATTTGTCTCAGAAACTGATAAATTTATTCCTCTTTGAGAAAAAAATGGGAGATTATGGTCATGTCCAGAGGCATGCTCTACACAGATTCTCATCAAATCACTCCCCATTCATGAACAGAATTAATCCGGATGATTGTGTGCACGGATGAGTCATCATTCTCGTTTGTCCCGTCCGCGCATTTACATGAGGCATTCCAATCCAATTCACGCGGTACGCGGCTTGATTTTTCTGTCATCGTCACTAAACCGAACATGACAAAGTCATTTGGCTGCTACCGGGTCAAGCTTTACCCTTCATATGCAACATCCTTCCTTCAAAACTGAATTGCTGGCAAGTCCAGTTGATATGTCGTACGTGTCTGAGTCAAAATTTAAATTTCTACGCTCGAGTGACCTGAAAGGATGCGATATCTGGTCGGAAGTCGAAGTACAGGCGGATCAGATAACTAACACCAGACGCGATAGGTGCCAGACAGATACCCGGTCGTTTGGTCATAGAAAATGATCTATGAGCTCACAGGTGGTGGGCCACGTGAGGCTTTGCAACGAGATTCGAAAGGAACGTGCAAAACACGAAAGAAGTAAAGTGTGTTCGATATCCACCAGTGCAGTTCCGGACTGAGTTATCGCTTATCACACACAAATATTACACAGATTGGAGCGACTTGGACAATGATGAACAAGGTACCTTTTCAAATACAAATGCTAATACGTAATGGAGAATTCCCCCGGAGTAGTGCTCTAAAGCTTTGCAACCCTATCACGGGATTCGTGGCAGTTCAGTGTGTAAACTTCCCAAATAATTGAATGACCTCAGTGTTTCCAAGCGAGTCAAAACCCTGGAGGCTGGTATGAGTGATATGAGTGAGGTGCGATGCCTGCATTAGGCTCCCAAAGTTGTGTTGTGCAGTACGGTGTGAATGGAAATTGAAAAGCGGTCTGATGATCTGCCTATTGTCCTTGCGTTCTTCCCCTAAGTTTTCGTCTTTACACTACGATATTCTCGATACACACCAACCAAATCCCTCATTTTTCTCATGCAGAATGGAGATAAAATCAATGAATCCAACCGCCCAAAAGATTCCAAGTTGGAGTCAATGTGACATGCATCACAATGGTATCACTGAATCAGATAGGAAACCACAAAAATTATAAAATGCCGGGTCAGCTTCAGTAACACAGCTGCCTGAAATCAGATCTATAGTCTAACGTAGAAATTTTATTCCGGATCTACTGCATTGCTAACACATTGCTAACAGGCTACTAACGCATGCGACAGATGACACCCCAAACAGAAGCTCACAACAGAATTATTTGTTACCCATCCACAGGTTTTTGGCTCGAGTCTCGACCAGAATGCCAAATTGTAAGTTAACTCCGGTGATGTGCCACAAAATGAACAAAACCGTTATCCGGGACTCTATATCAAGCCTTGCTCAAAATCTGTTGACAGTTGTTTTTGAAACCTGAGGCTTTGGTCCCCAATTATCACCTGCTACGATCACATGCTCGAAATCAGGGTAAGTGGTATTTGGAGACCAATTATGAAACAAATTGCTGAATACTTTAATTGCTTTCTCTTTTTTTTTCCTTGTCAATCCCTCTCTGTTACTAGTCATATTGTTGTAATGGCATGATTAAGACACGCTGAAAACGAGCTTGTTTGCCAATTTGTGTTCTCAATATGAGCTCTGTTGGACTGTTTAAACATAACAGAGTGAATTATTTTTGCATACAGACAGAGTACAGGAGACGCAAATCGCCCAGCTTCCTCGTTATTTCGGGAACGGCATAAATAACGGGGACCAGATGAGGAGACGCGAAAAATTTCCTATTATAGTAGCTGATAACAGTCATGGAGGTTTCGCATTTGTATTTTTCGCCAACAACCCGTATCCGTCTGTGAGTTGGACAACCGGAACTTGAATAAATGTCCAACAGACCGAAAATCGACGAGCGTAGATCAAAATCATTCAACCACTGACTGATAACGGAACGGCAAAAAAACTAAACAAAACAAGACGCCTACTCCCTATACGTGTGTGTGTGTGTGTTTGTGTGGGCTCACGCGGACAGAGCACGTGACACCAATGGAACATCAGTCTGAAAGTGTTGACATCACATCACCGGGTTCATATCATTCAGGATGGGTCATAGTTAAAAGTGGTAAACCCACATAATCCTGACCCATCTAATAATAATAATAGAATGGTGTCCGTGTTCATTGTGATCAGCGAGGTTTTAGCCAACTTAACAATTTCAATGTGTAAGGTGGCGTTCGATAGATAGTTCTTCAAGCTTATTCAAGCTTCGCCTGGTGAAGTAAGTTCACCAGGCAAATGAGAACAGTACTTCAGCTGTGACATCTTTCCCACAGTCTGGAATTCGGTGAGGAAAGTGTTCTTGGGAGACAGCTGCCTAGCCGTTTGGCTTATGTAACATGCGTTACAAATCAGCCAAAGAAATTAATAACCGTAGACCGGGTAAATCATCCTTTTTGGACGTTCTGAGTATTGTTGAAACTGCGAATGTGCATGACAACCTGACTGCATTGAAGACTGCTCACGTCAAGCGTTTTGTACTGAGCTCAGGTAGGTCTTTTGTTGGAACGTTGTAGTGGCCCGGTGGTAACGTCACCAAACTATCACCCCGGGAATGTGTGTTCGAATCCCACCACCACCGCCACCTAACTTCCCCCAGTCTGTGCTGTACGGCAGCCCTTTGATTTGCCACTTCCCTCTCCTGAAAATTGTACCTTGGTATATAAAAAGGAACTAAAGATGAAAAGAAACAAATTCCTGATCGCTTTCATAGGTGAGTCCTAATTCTAGATTTTTTTCGATGAACCGTTAATCATGAGAAGGTTTTCCATATGCTCGATTTCATCTCCGAACGTGGAGTCGGAGCATGTTTCTTGTGCATGCAAGACGATGATGCACTGGTTTAAATTTCACTTTTGTTTAAGCTGCACGGAACTGTGAAAGTTGATCTACTGACCGGTCCACATTTATTTTCTGCATACTTTTCTTCCAAGCAGACTAATAACTGTCGTGCGTGTCTTAAGGCCAAGAAATGCTGATTTGCTATCTTCCTCCATTTCGAGAATTTTCACCAACCTTTTCGTTGTTCCGTGAGAGGGCGGAGTTATCCACTGCGTGAGCATCCAGACCTCCGAGATAAGGCCAGCTAATGAGCAAAGCACTAGACAGTTTCAGTACAACGAATCATTCACCAATAGGTTAGACCGATCAAAAGCCATGCGATTCAGACGGAAGCTGCGTGACGAAGAAAAATACGAGCAGGCGACTGGTGGATATCTATCTGTTCAGTCAATCACATTTCTTCGTGAATTGTTGTTGATTTGTTGATTTCTTCCACTGAGCTAACCATAAGTTCACTGGCCTGACGAATGCTAATGTGATTCCTGAATCATAATTTGTAATTCTTATTCCGTGATTCGCGGTTGGTGTCTTTCATCTATTCTGGTTACTTTTCCATTGGTAATAGTTAAACAATGAAAACAAGTTTGCTAAATGAAATAGGCTCGTAATTTAGAGAAAATAGTGATCCATTAGAATCTGGGTGTATGCGAATCGACAGGTACAACAGTATCACCCTTCACTAGCATGTTGACTGGGAACCGGTCCATTCGAGTTGTTCTGTCACACGGCGGTGGCCAAGTGGTTGGGTCACCGGATTGTGACTCGGACGTCCCGGGTTCGAATCGCTCCACCTCCACCCGTTTTCCCCATCCGTGTATTTCCTCAGGTATCTTTTGTATGGCGACGGCTCCCTTCCTGAAAGTTGACTGTTCATTTTTATATTCAATAGATAAAACAGGAAGTAATAAAGACATTTACTGGTATTATTTGAAAGCGGCGTCAGCCGACGATGACGTGCCATTGCTAAAGCTAAACAAAGTGAAACCGATGCGAAGTTAATTCCATTATCTATTTGTAGTAATTCTAGCACGCACTGATCACGAAGTAAGAATCATGAATCAGAAATCACGGACTAGCAATGAGGGATGCAACGTAAGCACTGGATCACACTGGTACTTGCACGCAGTATCCCCCGTAACCGAGCCGCAAGGAAAAGATCACAGGAATAACAGTTCGTTTATTGAGAGAAATCAGGGAAATTAAATAATATTTATAAAACAAATTCATTGGTCATCCAAGCCGCTGCCAATCGCGTGCTAGTATTTCTGGCGTTGTTCAGCTTCTGTTTGGGCCGCACGATTTATGATTGGTTGGTACAATCAACCTATGATCCGCAGTTCAGAAGCTGTGGCACGTGCGCGCTTTACTGAAGTCACCCGTGAAGCTTGACTCATCACAGTTGTCCGGAAACTGTAAAGTGTCGCTCCGTGGTGTGCGTCATCTCGTGGGCTAGGATCACCGCACTAATCTCCCTCTCGTATTTCTCACAGTTAATATCCCTCGAAACGTATCATATCTGATCTACCATAGCCATGACCCTATCGCTAAAGTATAACAGTGAGATGAAAACCGTTTCAAGAGATACTATCTTTTGTTTGTCCTTGATTAGTTCGGGAATCTAACAGTTCAGCAAACGTTCAGCTGAATAGGTGATATAGAGCAGTCAGTTTTGAGTGAAGCAGTCTTAGCTCTGCGGATGATAAACATATCCCACTAACTATTTGTTTTGTTTCGTCAAAGTGGTTAGAAACCTTCTGTGAATCACAGGGGAACAGTTTTATCAGTTCGTTTCGATGTGTAACAGAATGCACCCCCCCCCCGCACCCGGAACAGGGGGCCAATTAGATGCTTGAGTTGCGAAGCATCTAGAAGCGGCATCCTCTCTTTTTGTGACCCCATGGAAAATTTGCATTTTTACGTAAAATATTTATTAAGAGCGAAACTTGAGTCTACATTGCTTCCGAGTGTATGATTAACTGAAAAAATTTAGGATTGTGTCCTGACGGTAAGTATGAAGGTTAGTCAATTTCTAATCAGTAGTTCGTAATTGTTCAATGCTTGGTCTTTGCTCTTTATTGTGTCATATTGTAAAAATTTCATCCGCGTAGAGCTTGTGAGACTAAATACTATCGCTTGCGTACGATTATTTCTTCGCCGGATAGCCTCTAGGCATCTCCGCCCGAAAGCATCCGACGGAATTGACTATGAGCAATCATTCTACTTGCTTTCTAGAAACCAGCATCGAAAGCAAACTGATTGTTCGAAGCACAGATAGAACAATAAATAATACATACATAGTCCAACGGGATTTCAATGTGAACGCGATTTTTACTAGCGCATGGTTACAAATTCTTTTCTTACTCATTTACGTTATCGTATTGAATATGAGATTGCACAAAAATGTCCAGGAAAATGGAAGAGACAGATCAAAGCATTCCGACGTAGTATGAAGAAATGGGGACTGTTAGGTAGGTGGCAGAGCACAGTTCCCCGTGGTGATAAACTGGTGGCTAGTACTGCTTTAACGTCTCCGCCCCAACGTTAATGACAGCTATCAGAGGGTTATTAGCGAGTGGTGATTGGACATTGCAATCGGGTGTCACTGATCGTTTTATTTCCACTGAATCCCGCTTGGAGAGTCACTCGTTTTGTCTACCTTGTTAAATTTTCAACAGGTGAATGATACGAGCCAATTCGAGCATCAACTTAACATGATCGGAAGCAATTAAAATGATACAACTTAGACATGAAGCTCATCCGAAATGATTTCATTACACAAATACTACCATAGTAATTTGTATAAGAACTGTCGAGAAAGAGAGAGAGGACCTAATCGTCACGGTCACATACCATATTTGGCTGTTGTAAAATTCAGACCCAAATGAGACAGCTCAAATTGGAGAATATCATAAGGTTCTAATTGTTTTAACCATCGGATAAGGAATTACTTACTGACCTCAAAAATTACATCATTCGGTGAGTTAAACTGTTTGACCACGATTATGCCGTAAACAAGCAGACGCCGGGAACACCTATAAAGCACAATTTCCTTTCAAAGAAGGCTCGCGGTAAGTATCTAGGGAAGATGTTACGCAGCTCAAGTGTCTCAGCAGTGCCAATACAGTGAAAATGCAACAATAGTCTATGAGAGAGATGCGTACAGACGAGAGGGGCGACTAGCGTGCGTTCCATAAGACCGATTAGATGAATATGATTGGACAATGGTCCGGCTGAACAGTCAGGCTATCAAGGTAGCAATCCTATTGGTTGAGCAATATGCCTGTCTGTAATTGGTCGGTAGATTTGTATGAATGCGTGCATTGGAACCAGATCGAAATCCGGCTCGTTTGGTGCTCTCGTACTCAAGCTTAAGTCAACCCGAGTGGAGTTAAGAAGGCACTTTATTCATTCAAGGTGGACAGAACTTTCAGTGAAAAAAATTGTGATGAAATGTAAATGAAATTAAAATGAAATGAAGTCCATTAAGATAGATAATTAAGATACCACATTCAGTCAAGCGACAAGGATGATTAAGAGCGAGGTGTGGCAAGACTGGAAAGTACAGCATGAACTGCAGTTCGTCCGATAGTCGTCCACTGGAAACCAATAAACGAGACCGCTAAGGTACAACAGAATTGTGAAAAGCTGTGGTTCGAACGCATAAAGGTCTAGATTTAAGGCTAATGGAGGCGGGGAGAGCATCGTGCGATCAAGATAAGAACACACATAAGAAACATTTATCCGCAAGATCTGTCGTTCCATCCTTCAAATGGTTAAGTGTACTGTGCAAGTGTCTCTGACGCCAAGTGTTTAAAAATCTAAGATTGATAGAAATCAGAGATTTTGTTGAATTGTGTCCGAAAGCCAATTTATTCTTCCCTGTGAAATGTTTAAATAAAATATGACATATATATATATCTGTATAATGCAACTGCCAGTAACAATTCAATCAAAGTGATATATCACAATTCAAATTTACGCATTTATCATGTTAGCGTTCATCCGGTCATATTTCCGATTACTGCTCTCGGATTGGGTCGAAACCTTATTCAGAATGTGTTCACTATGCATCCCGGGTGGTACATAACAACGACTGTGATGCGTTGGTTGATTCCGTTACTTCGCAAGCCAGTTTAATGCTCACGGAACTCCGCGGTAAACTCACATCTTGTGCACTCGACAGTTTATCAGGTTCCCATTTAAGGTCATATTTACATCCGGCCATTGCTTTCCCCTGTCCATTTGGCACGCATCGATGTTTATCGGCAGTATTTCGGATACTCGTTCCTTGCATACACATACACACATGCACCACGGGTCACATGACCGAGTTGAAAGTCAGCTATTACATTGTTTACGCATACAGACACACAGGTGATGAACCTCGCTCTCTCCCCCCTCCCTTGCACGCAAAACTCATATTCGACGTCGCCAGTCAGGTAGATATTCCTGGTGGATGTTATACCTATCTGGAATACGGGTCTAACAGGGGGTGACATTTTGTGAAAACATTACGCATCCCTACTTCCACGAATTGAAATGATCCGGGACTAGGTTAATCGGTTTGGGTGAACTGTTGGTCGCTCCATGGAGATTTCTGAACGGTGTTTGTGCGAAAGATTGCACACTGTATTAGCACTAGCCATGTGTGTCGCACTCAGGCACACAAGGGCGAGCCTACCTGCCCTCTTGTCTTGTCCAGCCACAGGCCAACACGTGTTCACTGGCACTCCGTTGTTTTGCATGGATGCACAAGAGTACAGTGTCAACATTATAAATTAAACTAAGCTGAACCAATTTGCGCACAAAATTTGGATGACTTTTTGCAACTGGTGACTGCTGCAAAAATACGAAAATAATATATCAAGGTACACTGATTCATAATAATACATANGATGGAACAGCTAAAGCAACATAAACTTCTTTCTTTTGACTCAGGGTGGACTTCTATCAAATGACCGCTATCGCCTCCGTGAGTAGAGAGCCAAACAACAGCTGATAGCCAAATAGTTAACTTCTAACTGTTTTATCGCAATGACATGTTGCCTACAGAGATTCCTCACGATTTACGACAGGAGAAATTTGTCTATTCTCTTCGTGGTCGGCTGTGATCGCTAATGTTCATGTTGTACTGACCTCCAACAATATCACCATTGTTTTGGTTTTGTTTTCTTCCAAGTAACATAAGGAGAAGAAAGCTCATTTTCTTTTAAATGTGTTGTACAGTGCAATTGTTCCATTGTTTCCAATCGTCTTGTTCCTCTCACTCATGACAGAGTTCAATTCCCGTTTGAACCTTTTGGTGATTTGGTTGGCCAATCATCAGCGATGTGCACAACTTGAAACTCCTCAATCTGGCACGAAACTGTCTGATCACCGGTTAGTAATGTTAATAACAATTTGATCGTTTGAACTGAGAAGCCAAAACCTCAGGTTTACAGAATGGATCTCCTGGATCACAATTTCACTGCATCAGTACCCGTGCATACTGCAGTTTATGTGATCAATAATATATATATGGTCAGAAATTGCAGAATCATAGACCGAGAATTGTTGTGGTCAAATAACGCACCAAACAGAATTTTAACAATAAAACGTCAATACCTCTTTTCGACCAGGTGATGTGGAATGGCCGAACTAAGTTTTCCCCGGGTCATCGGTGATGTCATAATTCCAAAGTTCCCACTCATTGTTTTATGAAGCCAGACCGGGATGTGATTGGCTGCTTGGCAACGTAGTTACCTCTTCGTTCTGCCGATGTAAATGGTCTAGCATCCACTCTTGACTTGATAGAAACAATTATTTTGGTGTGTGGATTCTTTCATGGAGGGTGTTAGCAACCGGGGAGTTTTGCAAACAATCATGGGATTAGCTTCGCGGTAGGTGAACCTAACGACCGACTTTAGGCACTCTATAATCAGCCAGCTGATGTCATCACCTTTGAAGCTTAGTTTCAGGACCACGCTTACCTTATTGGCGCCTGTTGTCGTTTTCCGTGTACAGTTGAGTGCTTTGAGAATAACCTTATGGATATTCGTCAGAGTGTAAAACTTTTCCAATCATGTATCATTCATTATCCAGGGTGTCTTTTGTGAAAATCTGCAGAAAACTGTTCGGACTAGATCAAGATTATATCTCATTGGAGCAGAACTGGTAAAATGGAGATATTGTCCAAACCAGGTATCATCTCGGTACTCCGACCTTCTGATGGATCTATTCGTTCGACCTGAAAGTTCCAGGTCCAAAAAGGTAGTGCAGTTTTGCATTTCATTGTAACACGATAACGTTAGGTTCGGATGGAGACTAGTCAAGCTTTCATGTAGTCTGTCTCAGTCTTCATTAGTATCTTAACTGACCAATATATCATACACATACTGTCGATATCGGTTCAGTTGGTCAGTGGAGGGTTCCAGTAAACTGTTCATAGCAAAAGCATTTACTTGTAGATATCGGAAGGCGAACTTCACATTAGGAATGCACAATGCTAAAGCCACACTAGCTCGACCGTTGTTAGTCCAACGTGAATATTGTTTTGTTCCATCTTCTGACGAATAATCGTGATTGGCTCCAACAGTGTGGCGTTGGTGGAAAGTGAATTAACATACATAGCAACCATTTTCTTTACTGTTTCTGCCTTTCAATAATGTGCACAACTGAAAAATTTCTTTCACATTGCATTGGAAATGGAGTATCTCATTTTTTTTAGAGTCTCTCATAACCACTTAGNNGTGAGTTACACATAGACACAATAGACCGCAATGGAATGCCTTCTTTGTGTAGCTTTGAGGAAGCGTAAGTCGGTCGTGTTTGACTTCCTCTTGAGTGTAGGTGTTTCACTGTCGATTCTAGAATCAGTCCTAATCGCAACAAACTTTTTAGTCCGAAAATGATTTACTTTTTCAACTGGTTTTGTATCTTTGATTGTCTGATCCACACGCTTGAGAGTATTTTTTTTCTTTATAACAAACTTTCTTGTGGTGATCGCAGCCTACGGGACGACGCCAACCTCGGGGCGACATGTTACAGTTTCCGGACGACTGTGATGAGTCAAGCTTCCCGGATGATGCCAACAAGGTGCCTACCCGTTACAGCCTCAGGACAGCGAACCACAGGCCGACTGCGCTGACCAATCACAAGCCGTACGGCCCAGACTGGAGCTGTACGACGCCAAGAATACGAACACGTATTTGGTAGATGCCTGGATAATCAATGAAATATTTTTTCTACATTTTATTCAAACCTTATGATTTGTTCCAGTAAACGAACTGCTACGCCTGCGCTCTTTTCCTTGAGTCTCGGTTAGGTGGGATATCGTCATGTAAGTTCCTTTGTGATTGAATGACTGCTTGACGTCCGTGATTTCTAATACAATTATCCATCACAACAATATGTGACCCGTTATCTGGGCGTAAAGCAAGCAAACTGTCATTACGTTTTAGTTCATTTAGTGCCCAACTTGTTGTTTGGCAGAGTTGAAGTTTCTATACGATTGTAATAAGTTCAGTAGCCTCGGTGGAATTCGAACCCACGCATGGATACCGCCTACGCTTTGACATACGAACTTAAAACTTGCCAAACAACAATTTCAACAATTAACCTTGTCTTAGAAACGCATTCGGTGGACTCCGGTCAATTCTGAGGAAAAACTGTCGGGACATGCAGCTTGCATGTTAACCGGTGGATGCCACATGCCTCTGTAAGTTGGATGGGTAAATTCGAATGTGAAAAGATCAGTACTATCGACGTGGCCTCATAGCTCATTTAGCACCCTCAAGTGGGCTTCTGTCAGTAGTGTGTGTGACCGCACACATAGCTCAGTGTGGACGTCCTTTATCCACTAATTTTATTTCAAATCAACCCACGGTTATCATCATTTGTTAGCTGCATGTTTGAGAAATTTTAAAAAAATGCTTCCATTTTCTCTTGTGAGTCTATACGGTTCGAATTCCGCAGCGAAAAACAGTAATTGAGACTACATACTGATGACTTTGTTACAGACAGCCCATAACTCTGTAACTACTAACCACTTGGTGATGATCTGTAGTATTCGGAATAGAAATCGAAATCGAATAGCGCGAACTCGGTATCGGACTGAAAACCCACTGAATAGCGCAAAGCCAGGTAGAACCAAAGCGAGCTGTGGATACAGTTAATTCTATTAAGAAAATCATGGAAATATATATCACAGGCAACAAACAATCATTGGCCGATTCTTGAATGTCCAATCGACAAGGATATGGTTTATCTGTTTGCCAACTTGCACTCAGCCAGTCCGGATGATGCCAATTGAGACCACAGGGTTGGTCGGTTATCCGCTTCATGATTGGTTACCTGGAAACTGTACCGCGGTGCGTGCGTACTCGTTACACGAT
>UZAN01041748.1:1674-30932 GCA_900618425.1 Echinostoma caproni
CATCAAACAAGGTAACCATGTGCTGCAGGTCGTGGTGCAGGCGAGCCTGGGCAGTGATGGCCTTGGCCTCCGGATAATTGACAACAGTAAGGCACGGAGATCTCGCAGGGAGCTTCCTCTGCTACATAGGTTCCTGCGAATCGCGAGGGCACCTCTCAACTGTCCGTGACATGTTACACGCACTATGTCTGGGTGTCGTGGACGAGGGAGTCGAGTCTGTCAGTGAGGGCGATGCATCAGACGATATCCCTGCCCTTTTTTCGGGTGGTTCTGCTGAGGTGCAGCTGCAGGAGCTGCTTTTCTAATTGAAGTGGAAATGACATCTGCATAGGAAGGGGAACTTTCACAACAGTGGCCGGCGTTATAGGGGTTAGAGAGTTTTTTGCAGTGGCGAGCTGGCAGGCAGAGCTGTTATCTTTGAAGAAGCAGATAAGGGATGCCACTGGGTGTGTGGGTTCCGAGTTAGCAGGTGCTTCTACTGTTGTTTTTGTCGTCGCGCTCCGTTCAGCCGTGTGCGTCCTCTGCCTTGGGGTGACCACTTGTGTTGGGCATTTTGGTCGTTTCCTGGGTTTCCAGATCGGGTTAGCTGGTGTAATCCGTGAACTTAAATCTACTATTTTTGCCTCAAGTGTGGCGATTTTTGAATTCGCTCTTTCTTCGGCTCCTGACAATAGCTTCTCGTACTTGTATGTGATAACGATCGGGATTTCCACACATTCTGTACAGAACCGTATACGTTCTGACTGAGTGGCTAACTGTTATGCCTGTTTTATCAAGTGTTTGGCACATGAAAGGTGAAAGTGTTTTAGGCAGTGTGTGCAAAATATCCCCGTTTTACCTTCTTTCTTACAACTCCGTAGGCCGCATAATTCCGATGCCGTCGAAACACTTGGTGCGGCACCTGTTGACACTATGCGATGTCCCATTTTTGCAATTTAGCGAGCGGCGAGACTGACGAAATAAAGGTCACGTGAAGCGAGAGAAGTTGTCTCGGTCACCCGCTCGTCCGGATCAGTGGTCACAAGAACACAGAACAATGAAAAAGGTCACTTTGAGAATATCGATCGGCTTTACTGGCCGCAGTGGAACAGACACAAGTGCGACTGCAAGTGACAGCAATGATTGCACTGAACTGTATAAATATATCCGTAGAATGCTTGAAGTGGAACTTAGAAAGCTCACTCAGGGATCGTTGTAAAGGTTGTTGAATTTCCTATCGAGCGATATCTTAATGTTGACACAGCGAATAAAATTGCACAATTTTGCACGTGTGAGTAAATTCCAAAGCTTCGATGATAACAGAAAAACTGCTCAATGGAGAGATATGAGCGATTTACTGCCATTGGAATGATATCACAAGAGAGAGCTCACAGAATTGGATCGAATGAACGTAGACTCGACGATGTGCGACGATATTTCACAGAGAGATTCCGATTAAACCGGGAGCGCACAATTTGATCGACTGCACGTCAGCTAAGCTCAATTGAACATATCATAGCAGCCAGTAAAAACGTCATATGTCCGTCCGCCTGTTATGCGTTGTAGTTTAGGTTTCTTTCAAACTGTCTCGAGCCATTTATTTGTTGTGATTCTTTCCAATTCTAAAAAGTGACCAATCGCATCTTAGCCCTCCCCCACCACAGTATTTTGATGTTTGATTTGGGTTGGTTTCACTAGATTTCTTATTGTACTTCTTGATTTGGCCAATGTTTTGCAGAGTTTTCCTGATAAGCTCAACGAATCTCTTGGGATTATTCAAGTGATTCCGTTCAAACAAGCTCACACTTGGAAACGTTTCATTCCGTTGTGGCAACTTATGGTTAGAAGCAGTAAATTGTGAGCTGTGTTTACGTTATTCTATGGTTTACAAATTTTACTTGGATTATTATTTGTGCTGTTTTGGATCCTTCAGTGTAGCAATAACAAGTTTGAATATCTTATGCGGGTTGCCATTAGGCGGATTGAGTCTAAGCGAGACCTATCTGGTTTGTGGTAGGTGCCAGTTCCATTTAAGTAATTTTGGTGAACATGACTAATGTATGTTTTTATATATTTGAACATTTTGCTTGCATTTAAGTGCACGTTGCATCCAGCTTCAACAAACATTTACCATTTTTTGTTTTCCAAGTTTTAGGAAAGCAAATACTCATCCAATACCAGTTTACAATCAGTCAGTACAGTAAAAGAGGTTTTGAGTTTGAATTTCTCCAACCCCAGCTGATGTATTCCAATGAAATACCAGTACTGGATGCTACTGTGCATAAATTTCGAAAATATCTTGCAAAATATGGCACTTGATTTTAGTGAGAAAGAAACTTGGTTTAACAATCAGCCTGTTGTACATGTTTCTGTTTTGATTTTCATCAAAATCATGATGCTAAACTTTGTGCACTTAAAAAAAGATTTCAGGGAAGACTTTAACAACCCATGTCGATCCTAAGTTTGATTCTTTTATTTTATTTTATTTTGACAAATGAAAGTTCAGTTTTCTCTTAGGAACAGAATCAGATGCGTCGGACATGGGGATGTCTAGATTTCTTGAATGCGGATAGAGAAAACATATTGATTCACATCCCAATGAAATATTTGTTTTATTCAATGAGTACATATTTTCTTATAGCGATCGCTTTTGACCTGCAAACTCACCTAATGAAATACTTGTTCTTTTCCTTCTTAAACTTTTAATTTTTATAGAAATCCACATCAGCTTTTATTCGGGAAAACCAGTAGTGCTTAGCCACTTCCATTGTTGCCTTCGTTTCACTAAAACAATTTGTTTCATACAAGCGGATTTGATGCAACAACGAATCACCTAATAAAGCCAGTTTTGCATCCTTTCCATGAGTGATTTATCAGTTTACGTTGCAAAAACTGTCTTTTCAGTGTGCTGTATGAAGGTAAAACCACGTTTTCCTTGATGCATAAATGTTATCAATTCGAAACCCAGTACCAGTTAGCAGTTCTGTACGATCAGCCCGGAAGATTATTTAATAATGATACAATAATTCATTAAACTGAACTATTACAGAATGACACAAGCCTTTAAATGTTGCACCGAATAAGTTCCATTCTAGACCACCGGGATTGGAACAATCTGGTAAATAGTTGTCCGTTTTATTTTATTTCACTGTGAGCTCCAAGTTGTTCTTTACTTGTTTCATAAGGTCAAGTTCTTCGGGTTGGAATATTCAACCGTGGTCGACGTATCTGTTCATGTCATTTCAGGTAGATGATGCTCCGCTTGTTTAGCGAAACAAAAATCTTCAAAGGATTTCACATTTTTTATTCAACGTTCATCAGCGTGATCTGCACTAACTTTAACTGTTGCCGCTTTTATCGAACTGTTGAGTCATTATACACAAAATAATAAAAACCTGCCTATATTTAGTTACTCGTTAGTTACTGCTACTAAAGCCAGCCCAATTGAACAATTTGGGCTTGCGATGAAAATCGTCATTGCCCTTGTTACGCATGTATATTTTTGGCAGTACACTAAATTTCAATGTGGAATGGGTTTTAGATTTAAATTTATTTTTGAGCCAATTATTGGAATCAAAATATGTGACATTGATCTATCGCGCACAAAAGCGCACATACTTGTATGAAACGTGCTCGGTTTTCTCCATGTTTCCACTCGAAAGTCAAAACCCATATTTGTGAAAATCTTATTTTGATACTAATAGAAGATAAGATTACCAGTTTCCCTTCCAAGCGCAGCAACTATTGTTTGAAATTGAAAACTCGAAAAATAAAGAAATATAAATTTTGTCTATAATAAATTACTAATTAAGACGTCGCAGCGTATATTTACAGAATGCGGGCAATAGTTTCTGGTTGCTGATATTCCTGTTTTGGTTCTCATGGGACCCATCATCAACGAGCTTATTGTGTTCAATCACTGTCGGCGTTACTTGCATTAAAAGGAATTAAGCTAACGTGAACCAAATTTAAGTTCCTTTTTTTTGTTTTCTAACTTACACAACTGGAGATCCAATAAAATGATTTACAAAACGTTACAAACAATGTCTTCATACCTTGGCAATGCACAGACTCTGTGAAGCACCGGCAATTGACACATCGCAAGTCGTGTGTAACGCTCTAGATTGTTCCGTGTGTAATTTGTTTACTAAATCCTATCCAGAATTAAGTTTCTGGTAGCACATTTTTATCTCAAAAAGCAACTACTTGGTACTCATGTACCTCAGTTGGCCAGCAGGAACAGTCAATTGAGTTCAAAGCAAAGTGAATAGCACACGTAAGATAACAGTAAAATGCACTTTAACTGCTCTAGCAGTTATCCATTAAGCAGCATTTGCAAATCAAACTATTTAAGTTGTTATTTATGGTAATCGCAGTTGCGTTCCTGGTATTTTGTTCACAATTTGATCACAAGTTCGTTATTTGTTGGTTGGAAAGTGCAGTTCAGTTGCACCAAGCGCATTAATTCGCTCGATTAAGTTTTGGTGTCTTTTTCTGGCGTTTTTTTTTACACAAATGTGATCTTGAACACACATCGGCGTTGTCACGAGCACTTCTGGTCAACTATTCTACCAATATTATCCTAAGGTAACTATCCTCAGCGTCTACAGAAAAAAAAACTGTCAGTTCCGAATTGTTTTCATGTCTACCACATTCATTTAATCAATGTGCCACAGGTTGTACAACGAAAAATTTACTATTATTGACTGTTGCCTCAAAACAGAGTGTCGAATAGCACAAGATCATTCATCACACACATGTGTTTGCTATTCAATCCATGAGTATAGGGGTATAACTTCCCCGACATATTTCGTTTACTCCACGATTTAGACTTCTCTTGTTTACAATTTTGGTGATACATTGTCAGGGAATAACAAAAAACTCGCTTTTAGTCCTTCGTTCTCTCCAGTTTGTACCCCGTGTTCGCCGCTCAATTGGTCCTTTGACTGCTTGAATCGAATGAATAATTTGTGCCACCGCTAAGATTGTGTGACCAACCAGTGGGCTGCAGTCAGTGACCATGAAATGCGGGTAAGGGATATCACTGTGATGTTGGAACGCACCATATCAAAGGTGATGTGTCTTTTAAGGACAAACGCTATGAATAGTTAATCCACTCTCGTTCATAAATAATATAACTCACGTTTACGTTGCAGTTCATAGTTCATTTGTGCTGCGTGAAGTTTCGACATAGATCAATCATTTAGATACATTTCAACTGAATTTGCCGATATTTCAACCTAGCTGAAATTACGCACAGTGGTCAAAGCTTCAACACCGGATATCTGTAACTCGAAGAGTATCATTCAACTGACAGATGAGCAGATTATTGTTAACCTCGCACTGCATTCCAAGAGATATCTGTTTTTTTTGGCGCAGTAATTCGAATAAAATGGAAGCAAGGTTTTTCAGAAACTAATGCACTGTTGCGGATGAGTTTTGGAAAACAATTGATATACGTTACTTTGTTTAACTTACACATTTGTCTAAGAAACGCATAACGCAATATTATCGAATGTAGACCAGCGGAAACATGTCATCTGCTCGTTGGATTTTAGTAACTGTCTCTGCAACCTTTTTGTTATCTAGGTTTTCAGGTGCACGATAAACATACACTTAAAATGATATTTACTAGTTCTCATTCAAAATAAGTTATTCGTTAGCATACGCATGAAGTATATCGATTTTCGTGAAACCTTAGAGCTAACGAGAAATCCTGCACTCTATCCGTTTGGACAAATGCAAACCCCGATTTTCCACCATGAGAGAATCCATTTTGACCGGACACTTCTTTATGAGAACCAGTGGGTAGATTAATGTCCAGTTGGAAATTTTCAGCATAAAAAGCATTTTACATCCCTACGGAGGAATAAACGTAAACATTTTGTTATCAAAATTACAAAAATCCTGTGGGAATAAGGCAAGAAATTATCTACCAAAGAAAATGAGACATACGAATGATGCGCAACTTATAATTTGATAAAGAGTATCCAGGCTTGAGAATAGTATCGATTATTTATATCCAATGATTTTAAATTGCATCGCACTTAACTAATTTCATTATTTTACCGCCATGATTTCTTTGCAATTTCTGAGATTGAATTTTTGCCACAGGCATATTTTTGATAGATGACCGATGATTCTGCAACTTTTGTGTTTCTCAACAAAATTGGAACATTTAAATGTCTCTTTTTCTACCAGCCAAGTTTAGCGAAACTAACTTGGATAGCTCTGTAGACAACTTAAAAGCATCAAATCAAGTGATATGATTTACCACAAGCGGGAGATTCTCACTGGTAGTCATTCAACCATGAAACATTTATTCAAATCCTCCTATTTTATCTAAAAGTTGGCTTAGAAGAGTTGAGATTGTGATTTCGTTGGTTTCAAGAGAAATAATGCACCTTCCCACGAATGGTGTACACGAAGACGGCCTTTTCACATCACTAATGAGGTCCTCCGTTGCATTCGGTATTTTTTGTTCAAGAATTGAATAGCAGCGCAATATCTGTGTATACATATGCGTATTTTATAATGTTTAATCTTACAATCTTAATGATTAAACGGTCACAGTTAAATACAAGAAGAACTCACTTCTTCAGTAGATTTCTCCGGATGTGAAACTGAATTTTGTGAGAAGGACAATGGGCGTGAATAAAATAAATCTTGCTAATGATTCTAGGCACTTAATAAATGTATTTTAGACTTAAATAGTTAAGGTTAGAGAATCCAATCAGTGACCCAACATCTAAGCAACTCGTTCGGCTCATTGTGAGGCACATACCGTTGTGTTACAAATTTCATCGGAGAAATCAACGAGCATCTGTTCTGAATAGCGAACGTGTGCAGCTTATTTACGGTCTTTGTTCTTCATTTATTCGTGGAGACGTAAGTGATAGTAATAACGAGACGATAGTTTGTACGAAAAATGCAAAATAAATGCACCATAACGGAACTTGCATATAACGACCAAGGGTGATTTGAATGCTTGCCAATAAACCAAGATTGCCCTCCCGTTAACCATCCTTCTCATCGAACTATTTGTCCAACAATTGTTTATTTCTCTCGGCATTTATTCACTATTTCTCAAGAAACACTACCTGTCGCGTGTCACCATTTCTCTTCTTGGACAATATTCACGTGTCCCACTCGTGTAGCCCCATACAATGATTGGTTTGATGGCTGTTTCTGCTTTGTTTTGTGCATGTTCGCTGACTGCTTCCATAAACGTAAATGCATTAACCGATTCCCTTAGTTGGAATGCGCAATTTCAAATAAATACCGGATATTTCGGTATACGATTCATAGTCATGAATCAACCGTACTATCCTGGCTGTCAATTGGTTACTAACAATATTGAAGTACCAGTTGCGTGCCATGTCAGTGAATCCAGCAGGTTTCATACAGAAACCACTACCTATCGCGTTACAGCGATTTTATTTCTGACTTCCATGAATAAAGAAACAATATGCATCAATATATCTCACAACAATGAAATATTAGCGAGAAACAATTCACGTAACCGTATTACTGCTGAGGTACTAGAAAATAACTTGTCTTTTTCTCTCTCGGTAAGTTTGGTTGACTAAGATAGTTACCAATGTGCGATTCACTTAAACGTGATGCGGTTGACATAACGGAATGCAAGTGACCAGCGCCACAGCCCCTCAACTTAAATACATATGTGAACCACAACGTTGCATCTGTCATGAAAATAAACTGCAAAGAGTGGAAAACCGACAAAGGGGGATAAAACCGGAAATCATCCTTACAAAACCTAATTAATTATTTCACTAATTCCAAAAGCTGTTTCTTTTTATATTGCTGTATGCCAGACGCCTTAAGTTGACATATTTATTATGAAAGGTGTTCCGTTTCTCCAAATCTTATGATACGGTGAAGTGAGATGGATACAAGTTAATCATTATACTATATAATCTGAGTTTCTTTATGACTAGAAAAAAGAGAGAATGAGAATATGTGGTTCGAAAACTCGATAAACGTTCCCATCAGAACAACAATGAGGTGGTTGGTAGCTGCCTTCGATTGATAATGTTTTCAGAAAAACATAATGTTTTTATTGCTTTCAATCCTCTATTCTACAGAACCATTAATCAAAACCTGCTGAGCGCTTTCATGAATGATATTGGGAATACAGAATCAATTTGCCGGGAGTTTGAAAATCGATCGACACGATTCATCGACAACGCACACGCTGTGTGTGTAGTGATCAATACTCGTGAAAGACAGTTACACCGTGCGATCGGAAGTTCTATTAGAAGGGTTAGAAAAAGAAGCGTAGTCCTTGCTCCTGCCTCTTAGATGATACAACCCACTGCACCGGAATAACAGTCAACCAGAACAGGGGCATGTTCAGATCAACTTGGCATGCAATGCGTACACAGGATGTTTACATATTGTAAGGGGAATTGTGAGCCTTGGTTACTTGATCATATTTGATTATCTAGTGACGTGTTGCTCAGCCGTGTTTGATTGTACGTATCCAATTACCAAGTGATTTCATTAAAGAATCTAGCGAAGACGAGCTTGAATTCAATATGCAGGCGGCCTTTGGCATAACTGACTGATGCAAAAAATTTATCTTGGCTTGTTCGCATCATGATTATGTGGAACAGGAAGGAGGCTGTACCCTTGTACAGAGAGCCCTACTAAATATCAGTTTGACCGGTGATCTCTGTTAGATTCATTATATGAACAAGTGAAGTCTGCCTGCTTTCGTCTGAAGAGATTTCCCGATGAGTTTACTATGATCATCTTCATAGTTTTCAATAGCTCGATCTCCTGCAGGCTGATGGTTGTCGGATAATGACGAACCAACACTATATGCCTAACTCATTATTGTGGATCAGTTGTTGAAATGATTCAATGAGGTGAACATTGTACCGTTCTCTGTGTAGAAGTTTTCTGGTTTAACGAATGTCGTGATAACTTTAGTCTGTATCATGACACGAAATACCGGATCACCTTTTATCCGTTTCACGTTTTCATCAATTAAAATAGGGTTCACCGTTCCGCTTATAGGATCCAAAATTATATGCACATGTTGTCCTTCAGGCCTTAACCAGTCCATATCACTTGTGAGTAGGGTTTGGCGTTGGCGACAGTAACATATCGCACATGGATGTCATAATTATGTAGTTGATGACGTTTCGCATCAACTCATGCAGATCATTGAGGTCAACCGCAGTTGGTAATGAGAGACAACTTAAGGAGTTGGTGGCTGCAATAATTAACACTGGAATGTGTTGTGATTCGTGGTTCTGAAGAATTAGCAGAAGAGCTGATGTCTTCAATCCGGAAGTGTGTCATTTGGTGGATTGCATTTGTCCCACTCAGTAATGAAAATCACGGCTTGCTCTCAATGTGTAACTTGAAGTTGAATATGAGCGAGATTGTCTCACGGAATCCATTATAACGAACGTGGCTCCACCCAGTTAGCAGTGATAGTATCCGTAGGTCCAATGTTCTTGATGTAAAATCATCATCCAATCGATGATCTATCAATGTATCAGTTATGGATCGAGATGCGGCACACTGCATCAATATGAGTTTGTTTGGGCCAGAATGCTGTAAACTGTTCAGGAATCCAGCAGAAGTGAAACCTTTATATTGCGAAACATCCTGTATTAATTATAAATTAACGCTCCGTGTACCAAATCATACAATCGTACGATTATTTGGGACAAAATCGTAGAAAATCATTCACGGTGAGAATGCGCACGATAGATAGGAAGGACGACCCCTCTCATATGTTCATTTTCTCCAACGTTTCCAAAATGGGCTTGGCACTATTTGCTGTGACTTGCAATTGAAGTTTAACCATAAGATAGACAAGGTGATAAAAATAGACAAAAAATGACATCTAATTTTGTCCAGCTTCATTAAAACTCACTTGAACACCCGAAATTGGTGAACACGGTTTGTAAGTGTTTATTATCTGATACACCAGAAATAAAAGTATGATGAAAGAATGCACAGTTAAACGGGATATCCGCTATTAAGTAATAAGTACTTTTACAGAATGTGCAGTTTCAACTAATGCCAAAGAGAAAAACCTCCGTTCACAAAGCTCAATACGAGTTTTAAATTAGGTTGCCACAAAAGACGCGCAATCCAGTTAAAGTGGAGCACTCGCTAATGTTGCATCCGAAGTATTCAGGTGTGGTAGCGCTTTTCTGTCCAGGATGAAAAAAAACATTTCGCATTTAATCATTTCTTATGGCGGAACCATGCGCTTTAAAAACAGGAACTATCGGGACCTACTGATTCATTTTGCTGGACTGGTTTATTCTTTACTTTAATCTTCAGTCCGTTCGGTTTCTCTTCTACATTTGATGTTTATGCGCACGGCGTGGAGCGTTGTTTGATTTGAAGCAGCTACCCATTGTACTCTAGGTTGGTGGTAACCGAAAATCATTTCAATGTTCTAAATATACCATCAAATGGACCTGCTTTGTAGTATATCATGAGTTTGAAAATAATCCTATCCAGGGGGATATTGCTCTACCACAAAATTTGTGTCTCTTTCGGTGTAACTGGAAAAATTCATCGCTTTTGTCTATTAACGGATTTGTTTGTCTCTAACCTGGAATAACCTTTTGCAACCTCAACAATTTTCGCAATTCATCCGACTGTATTTGTGGTCAAATCGTTTCTGTTTCCAGTTGCCCTCGATTCAAAATTGCATGTAACGCGGTGTTTGATGTGAACAATTGCATGCCGTGACACCATTCACTTAGTTTAATGTACTATTATTTTCTGTGTTATCAATCACTGCGTATTCTCATTAGGCATGAGTTTCACGACCATTTCGGTCAGGATGGTTTCCTATGGTGGTTTTTCAAGCATGTAATGATTATTCAACTCTCCCACAACGATAACAAATTGATTTCTTGCGATGATATTTGACAGGTGAAAAATATTGTTCGTTTCCATAGTTACAACACGCAACAAGTTCTTTGAATGCGCCTTTGATGGAGGAAGTTGATCAAGAGATTCATACAGATAGGTGTAAAAGTTTTGCTTTTACTCCCGTTGGTTAATTGCTACATATTTACTTTGCTTGCAAGGCTGAAGCACAACATTGATTTGAACTAGAAACTCCGTACAGTAAACAAGAATAGTTAAGGCAGTTTGATAATCAGAACGGGGTGAATGTCTTAGTGAATTATGCTACGAATACCTAATTGATTACGAGAGATCTAAAAATAGACCTGTGCGATTCATGGATAAAATACAATCTGGATGAATATTGACTGATGTGGGATAAAGGCAACTGTATCATGTGTCTGGACGACTAACATAAAAAGGCGGAAAAATGCAGGTGCTGCATCGATCAAAGTGGTCCATCATTCAAGGTTCGGTGGGCACATATTTTTGAAACTAAAAGCAATTCCCTCTTAGCTACGTGTCCACAAGGCAATCACACTAAATTTTCCAACGATGCTTCTATGACATCTGTGCTAGATAACAATAGAGATTTATTACCAGTAATATTAATGAGCCTTTCAAGGATTTATTCTACAGACTATTCCTGCCAATTTGTACTCTGCTTGCACAATAATGAGGTTAGTTTGAAGAAAATAAGTGGAAACAGAATGTTTAGTGATATGACAGCTAACAATCAATATTTCAACCCATATATCAAAGTAGGAAATGAGCTCCAATACGTATCCCGGTAATACGTGATTGTGGCAAGGTAAATTACGTGGACATCGTAATGGTGGAACAAATATTTGATTGCGGTAAATTAAAAATCATTCGAGGTTTCATCTTTTCACTCAGTGATTAAACCCTTGTTCTCCCTCGCGTAACACAGGCCTTTATCGTGATAAGCTGGAAAAAAGAAGCTAGTATAGCAACATTGTGAGCATTATGTATTGGGCGCCTCCTGCAGTCTGGCATGTTTTCTACGGCAGTTTGCTTTATCGCGGTAATACCCATCGCACAACATTTTCCGCTTTCTCGTTGATTTTTTTGACTTGTATCTGCTTTCATTTTAACTTCCGACTGGGTGTATGCATTTCCAGAATGATAGCAGTACGAAAGTGAAACAACGTTCCTTGAAATTTTCCGACAGCAAACTGCTTCTTTTTGGCCGAATGAATGAATGAAAGAGACACTCGGTCATGTGATCTTCCGGTGAAAGTTCGACTTTTGATTCGCAAATTGGTAGGCAACTGTTCCATTAAGTATTAGCTGAATGGAAGGTAATAATGCAAAACAATGAAACGCAAATAATGAACTACCAGTAGGGGTGAAGACTTCAATGAATAATGTGATTTTGAAAAATGTATAGTGCAAACGACCGGAACTGAGCACATATAAGTGCGCTCATTGTACACATTTGTCTTTCGTGAGTGAAAACGTCCCTGAGAAGCTCTCTGTTCATCGGGAAGGATGTGCATCGCACGCTTCATCGAATTCTTGGGTTTCTTGGGTTAAATTCTTAGGTTTAACCATTTGCTTTGCTCTTTTGAGCTTCCACCTTTACACTGTCGAACCAGGGTTGAACCCTGAATCGCAGACCATTCCGCTGTCGCATCATATTTATAACCAAGCAGGTTAATTAAAGTTTATTGATGTTTCATCACGCTTTTACACAACTTTGAGTTTCCGCATATCACAGTTTTAAATTAGCTCTTGCTCACACACTTGTAAACGGGTTCTTGTTCTCCGATTTGCAACAATAAAGTTTGTTGATCGAAAACTAAGAGCGTTTCGGACATGAATTGGAAGCAATTTAGAATTCAGTTTTTACTGGTGCACAATAATTTAAACGTGATGTACCACGGCATAGGATGGTACACTCTTGGGTGCAGTATGTTTCACACAGTCAATGTTTTTCTGTTTCTGTTCCTTCTAATTGAGAATTGTGAAAATGATGAAAACGCAGACGTTTCATGAACATTTAGACGGCTGTGTTCAAAAATGCAAACCAAACATTACAAAATTACAGGATATATGAAATTGATAAATAGATTGTTTAAACAAGTTCATTTTTAAACCGTTCCACGGGGCAAAAGTTTAGAATTCAAAATTGACGAGCCAGATCGTTTTCGGTGCATCCTAATCATGTCATTAGAATGCAATATATATGGGCAGTTAGATATATGGATTTCCAAAGAAAATAAAAAAATCAACTTCAATGTTCAACAGTTTGCATCATAACCGGTGGGTGACCCAAGTTCGTTAGGATTAATTATTTTTTATTCGGATGTTACCTTAGTAGTTGCTCGTCCGCAACCCGACCGTGGAAGCCTGATGGCTTGCACATATTGGTTTCCAGCACAAAACGGAAGGGGGGGTGGTTGTTTGTGGAAATGAATTATGACTCGCTCCGCTGTGGCAACGCACGAGTCTAGACTGCTCTACACAGAAGCTAGAACGTTTCAGTCACGTTTCCGATGTTATTAGCGTCAACAAGGTGCAGTACAATCAAAAATGTGATTGACCGAATTACTCCACTTCTCAATCAAGAAGGAAGATAATCACGTATTTGCACACACAGACCACTTGTTGCATTTTCTTGATTACTTATTATCATCTTCTTTGATGGGTATGCTAATATAGTCAACCTCGTGCTACGTAGCACTCTTAACAAGCAGTATTTTCTGACATATTCCCACATTTTAGCAAACCCCAAAACAACCCTATGCGTGATAACGTAGGGCAATATTTCTAATGTGCTGATGAAATTGTACAGGTTATGCACTAAAGAACATCGTGCGAATATCCAGCTAGGTCTAACGGGCCAATTTTGGTTTTTGTGCCATGCACTGCTTTGCGAATAACATTTTAGGCTTAATCAGTCACTGAGTCCATGACTAATAACGGTCCCTCTGGTGTTTAACAACGTTGGTCGTGTCGAAAATATCGGTTAACTTAAGTAAACAATCGCAAAAACAAAACGACCAAAGAAATGAATGTCTATAAGCATTTAGGTAATTGTTTTCATCAGAAAAGCATGAATGGATTGAAAAGTGAACAATGGCAGCTTTAACTTTGGAAAACTTGTTGTATTCGCTGTATCAATTCGCAGATAGGTTCTTATTTTGGATGACGTGGTTTCCCCCGGAGGCGATTTTATTCATGAGTGAATTAGTAAATCATTTATGTACGATTTAGTCTGGATAGTCAACTGTGCTCTAGATTTTCAAACCACAACAATCTATGTCTTTGTAGGTTATTGTGGCCACCGAAAACTCAATCCTGTAGTCACCCCCACATTTTAATTGAATGCGGCGAGTGCAGTAGTTAATGAATAAATAATCACTTGCAACTGGAAAGCTTTCATTGCCTTGCATACGTTCTAATGTTACACTGAAGGCCTCATTAAAAATTTAATTTTCATTGTTACGCAAAGACTTAACTAAACTGTATGTTTAAAGTCCTACCAAACTGAAAAGCAGCTAAAAATAATGCTTACCAACAATGAAAGTAACCTAGTTTTCATTCATCTGTATATCAAACCATAAATATCCTAGTCGGCATTTCATACTACCTAAAAGCATATGCTACTAACTAAATTGCAGTGTCGTAGTTTCTGAATTTACTAACATTTTCGAATTACCGAGGGGTTCGGCACAGTGGGAGAATAACGGTAGCCAGTTTTAATATAGAAGTATTTTGAAAAACAGTACCTAACTGAACTGTTTTCAAAATACGGTAGGAGGTGTTCTTCTATTAATCTGAGCTTTCTTCAGTACTTAGGACTCTATCAGTCAAAGTTCCCTTAAAGAACCTCACTTGGAATCCTGAAAAAATGAAAAAAATCTATGAATAACATGTTGTTGTATATTCAGGCGAAATACAAACAATAAAATGTGCCCTTGATTATTCTATCTAGGCTCAAATTTGTTGTTTAGCAATTCGTGTCATCTTTTATTCACCCTGCTCAACTCAATTCTGCGACGGGTTGTGGGTAAACTCCCCGAAAATCCATATAATCGAATATGACCGAAATATACTGGGTGTGGATTGATACAGTAGATTTTGGTTGTTCACAAGCCTAACTGTTTTCTGTTTTTGTGCATATCAGGTATTATTTTCAAAAAAACCACAAGGTACCGTAACATCTCTGTGTAGAATTCTAGACATTGATTTGATATAAAGCATACATTCTAGATAAGTGAATGATTGACAGATAATACATGAACCATTACAAAGCTCTATCTGTGTGCCTTAAACCCTTTAAATTAAATTCATTCTCCGATAAAGTGTTAAGGACACATTTCCCGTTCTCTTTCAGTAAGACCCCAATTATGTCACTGAGATTAGTCTTCTGTGTTGTTTTCTTGAGGCACAACATGGTGCGTATTAAGAACTGGTATTTGTCACTAGATAGGAGAGCAAATCGGAATTCCTGCGTTTGACATTTTCGGGATTTCCAGTGAAGAGATATATTCCTTTGGGACACCAGTGTTGGAAAAACCACAGTCTATTTTTCTAGTGTTTACAGGTGTTTTTTGAAGCAATTTAGAAACTGATGACTGAGAAATACAGTGTCCTCGAAAAAGGTGATAAAGTAGTCACAATATTTTCTCTTTTTCAAGCTAATATCATTTATTAAGAATTGTATGGCTCTATTAAGAATAAAAAGAAGCACGTTTATGGAACGAGTCCCTCAACTGGGCCATGCTGTACACTGTGCTTTCTGATACGTGAAAACTGGGACGTGTGAAATAAAAGGGGAAAATAGGTGTCACGAATTCCTGTTTTGTTCACCGTTCAAAGCGTTCTCATCTCGAATTTGAATAAAATAATGCTTCATTCATCTACAGTTAGGGTTTCACCACACTAGCTAATTCTATGAACAATGTTTCACCGGTTTTTTATCTTCAATAACAATGATTAGCAGTTACCATATTAATGTGGTTCGGAACCAGGGTAAAGCACTGAAGCTCTACTCACTGGATACATATCACCTGCTTCAAATACGTGGATATTCTGTACTGCAATTTGTGTGATTGACTCGATTTGTTTGAGAACAGAAAGCATACAGTGAAGAGTTAATCGATCACAAATAACCTTGTCAAACAGACTGAGAAACATGAACGGAAAAAGTAAAGCGTACAGAATCACTTTTAGGGTTACTCTTCGTCGGAGTCGTTTAACAGAATTCCAATTGTTTTGCTTGGTCAATTAGAACCATTGGGTGGTTAACTTGGAAATCCCTTCAATAACCTACAAACCGCATCTTTTTCCTGGAACAGAGAAAAAGCTAAAAGGAAAACACCCGCGTAGTCTTTCGACTACAATCACCCAAAATATTACCGTTCACCGTGCAAATGTGGTGTTCTTTCTTTCAAAAGTTAGCAGGATTCCACAACACAAATCATTCTTCGCTCTGTGGCATTACCCTTCGGTCGCTTCAGTACATCAGAGGTCTTCCTAAGGACAACCCGCAATCGACCTGCACGTTCCGACAAATTCGGCTTGACTTGGCTAGCTACACTCAGTCTGAATGCTTCCCAGTTATGACAGGATGTTATGGAAAACAGTGAACGGACAGGTAATTTACAGCTTGCGGCACCTTGCAAGGTTAATTTGATCGAGAACGTGATTGATCATTTCTTGTTGATGTTCTTAATGTTGCTGTTTGAACAGTTGGCAACCAAAATAATACGGGAAGAGAACGCGCACATGATTTTGCGCGAGTTATTTGATCGTGACTCACTATTTGACTGGTCATGAGCATCGTTATTTAGGAAAAAGAGTTTATCATCAATCAATCTGATCCCTCCTTGAGCTAAAATATATAATAATCTTGGAATGAGAAATGACAACAGAATACATTTCTCAAAACTGAATGTGATAAATACCACGCATTGTAAGATTTTGTCTTGACTACATACAATGATGTACGGAAACTTACGAAATAGCTAGCACAAGCCGCTAATACTTTGAACGTCTGGCTGTATCTATGAAGTCAAAGTTGAATTGACTACTTCTCTCTGTTATGAAACGCTATTACCGTTGAAAGGTCGTTATGTACGCGGATTTGATGCACTAATATATCCTGTCCGCGTTCCAAAGAAAGCAGATTGATTGGCGCATTAACTAACATATATTCTGTATACATATAAATATATATATATATATATATGCTATTTGTTGTATCTCTCTAGATGCTGTTTCCGGTACTAAT
Source organism: Echinostoma caproni (assembly GCA_900618425.1). NCBI lineage: Eukaryota > Metazoa > Platyhelminthes > Trematoda > Plagiorchiida > Echinostomatidae > Echinostoma > Echinostoma caproni. The sequence goes on from UZAN01041748.1 coordinate 18,824, forward strand.
GTAGACTGCACGAAAGTAGCTTTCAGTAAAATACCGGAGACAAATTGATCACGGCTACATGTTAAACTAAAAACATAGAATATCAGTCATGCATCGTTCTTCATTATACTGTTTATATATACAGGTGTTGACCAAAGTCGTGCAAAAACCTGACTTTCACCACATTTTCCCCTCAACGCTCAGTTACTCCAGCCTCATTCAATGGATAAAATATGATATTGCCCCATATCAGATGCAACATATTTGTAGTAATATCCACGTACGTTCTAGCTTCTATTATCCACACGCCGTTAAACTGTACGACTTCTCGATTTTGACGATAATTGCCAGTGCATCAGTTGTAACGTAACCAAGCCACGGTAAAAAGTAGCCAGAATTAATTTATCAAAATATCTCATAGGCTTCATACAGGTATTTTACTTTCATTTCGTACATATTCTATTCGCCCTTCTTCATTTTGGACAATGGAGGCAGTTGCTTTAGCATGCAGTCCATCAATTTGATTATCCAACAGAATTTGCCCATTTCCTTTAATAAAGGCCGCAGCGTAACCACTGAAGACCACAGTCTAGGCAGCGACTTTACCCCTGTTTTTGTCATAGGTTAACCTTCAAAGGTCAGTCTGTGTGTTTCTTGGAATAAGTTTTCAATTGTTTTAGTATTACAGATAGCGCGTGAGTACTTGGTAGCCACATAATTTAATAATTTATTAAAGCTAGAATATTTTCATTATTTGGCTTATTTACCATTAGCTGAATCAAAAAGGATAAGCAACTTAGAATAAGTAAGTTCAGCTTAATAATCACTCTAATGAACCATGAATGATTTACTAGAAAAATGAATTCCTATGATGCTTTGCATAAAATATTTCCCAAATTTGAGCCGTAAATTTCGAACTACTACAAATCTTATCGCAACAGCCACGGTCGCGCAGATTCGAACGGTGATATAATAAAACTAAGAGCAAACAAGTGGCAGATAGAGTCAGGAATAAATACACCTTAATCATAGCCATCAATATATAAGTGTCATATTGCAACCTGTAATGGATTTCTTAAGTGAGGGTGGTGTTACGCGAGTTTGGTCAACATCTGTAATAAAAATTAAGTAGTATATGAGTGATTAGAAAATGTTCCCCTAGACCGGTTTAGCAGTATGCGTATCTCATAGTCTCTTGGTGATTTCTTTCATATATATGCCTAAAAAATAACCCAGCTAAAGCTTCTTTGAACTAAAGGTTTATCATTGGTGCCTAAATAAATATATCGGTTAATGTTTACCATGGCTTCTCTTCTCACTTTTTAGGGGATCCCATGTGTCATCCAAAGGAACTCGCTTTGACCAGTTTTAAATTTTCCGATCCTACCTATTCAAATGTGTGGATGACACAGTCATGGGAAGACAAAACTGTGAAATCATAAGTATATGAGTCCGTGTTACATAAAAAACCTACAGAGGTGATAAGTGCTTCCGTATGGAACAAATGAAAACCGTTTCTCCTTCCTTATCCCAACATGAAATGAGTGTCTGTGTCAATAGTCACACACAAAGAGGGGAATGTCGAGCAGCAATCGTTCGATGAGAATTCACGGTATGTGAATAGTGAGCAGCATCAACTCTAACGTTATACAGGACCCAAATGCAGAAACTGATATTATCAAAATGTTTGGTTTCGGTCAGCTTTTTTCAGTTTCATCCGGGAAATTATCTACCATTTGATTTTCAATTTAACATTTTGACAGAATTTGGCAATTTGTTACAGATTTTGGTGAGAGATAATGTGTTCACCGCCGTGTTATTATGTCTGCCATGTGTTAAGTGGCAACCAAAAAACATTGAATTACAATGAGTAAATAAAAGAGATCTCTTGATGATCTTTGTTTCGCGTACAGCGCGAAACAACTTGGGATTGCGGAGGGACTAGAGTTAATTAAATGCTGACAGCAGTTTTCGGTTAAGATAGCCAATGATCCCACTCAAAGTTTCCATTCACTCAGTGGGCACACGCAAATTCGGAGAATGATTGAACATGATAATTAACGAACTGATTTGAACAAGCGTAACTGAAACATAGTCACACACAAGGAGTAGAATTAACGCTCAAACGGGGTAAATCTATTTAAAAAAGACTGAATTTGAATATATGTTTCGAAATAACATTTGTTGTCCTTTGTCAGGTGCAGTGATTGCAGCTGATGATGTGTTCTGCGGAGACACTGTTTGAAAGGACCCATTTCAACCATGTATCATACCTTTTCATTCAATGCGTAGCATCTTTGACAACATTGAAACTGTGATCAAAATGCTAGATCTTTGGGGATTGACAACCTCAGTGTTATTGATGACTGAATGTAAAATTAGTTGTTTCAAATAAATGACAGTTGTTTGTTTTCACAGAACAAAGAAACAATTAAGAACTTCACTCCAGTTAAACCCAAAAGCAGTTCAACAAACTACAATGGCTATTCAGTAGTGAAAAAATAACCTTTCTGCGTAACGGTTTTATAAAAATATGACAACGAACTATTATGCATGGAATGCTTTCACTGCTACGGATTGAAATTGTATGGTCGATGTTTCCGGACAACGGACATGCTGAATGGGATAAATTAGAATCAGTACCAATTCCAGCAACTGGTTACTGTGGGAGAAGTCAAGAGTAAAGAAAATGTATAAGGAGAATGAACCCCTTGCAAATTGATTATATTATTTTCAATCTACTCTCGTTCACAGATACAAAGCGTCTGCAAACTAATTTGTTTTAATGGGTTTCATCTATTGAGAATCAGTTCCTTTTTAAACTTAGGTTGTTTGGCAGATTACAGTTTTATGTGTCAATCTAGAAAAGTTCGCTAGTCTCGATGGTATTTGAACTCACACGTAGACGCTGCTTACCCTCGTGTTCAACGCCCTACCAACGCAGATATTCAATTTACTTACTTTTCCTGACAATTACCGAGAATGTGTACTATATATTGTCACACTATACCAGTTGGAGGTCTCATCCGTTTGTTGATGAGGTCTGATTGCGATATCCGGTTTCATTTTCCCGCTGTTACGTGCTGCAGTATTTGACTTCAAGTGAAATTTCATTTTCAAAATTGTGGACAAAATACAAACAAAATGGCTCTTTAATGAGTCTCAACTTCTCTGAGGGATGCAAGAAAAAAACAAATTCATCAAATGAATCTCCGAAATTTCATTTCGTTCACCTAAACATCTGATTTCAAACGCGTGACTCAAAACTGAATGGTAATTCGATATTTAATGTCACGATGGATCATAACCTCTTCAATCAGCTTTCATTTTGCGGAAACGAATAATCTACAGCTACATCAAACGTGCAGTTCAGTAATCAGGCTTGGATTATTCCAAGGCCTTCCGCTTAAGGCGATTTTGTGTCATCCTCTCTAATACTCATGATTCACTATTTGGGCAGTTTTCTTTACTTTCATCGGTGAAATACTGAAGCTATTTATCTTCTTCTGAGATTCGTATTCGCCGCACGAGAGAACAAAAAACGATTTCAAACCGAGGTCTTTTGGTTACGGATGTACATATATTCGTTCAACCATTGTTGATGCTAGAAGCATGCCATTTTGTACACATCGCAGATAAAACGGTCGCGATTTGACTCATTTTGGATGAGAATGGACGTTAAAGAATGAAATAAAACTTCCTTATTGATCAGTGCTACTCAAATTAAATTAATTTCATTCATTTCAGATAACTCTGAAATTTCCTGAAGTTTCGCTTCTATCCCTCATGCTTTAGGACAAATAAAACTGGGCAAATCACCCACCACTGTCGGCAAATCAATTTAGTCCGTGATTATATTTCAGAGAGCAATGTTAAAGTATCCCTGGAAACGTGTGATACGCGTCTCACTTTATACATTGCGCAAAATGGAGACCAAAATGAAAGATTAATAAGTAGTTTGAAACAACAATAAATTCATTTTCTTTTATTTCTTTCATGTTCAGTTCGGAAACATATTATCTTGTCGGTGCGGTTCGTGCCCAGACAATATCTCCCCAATTTGGCGGCGCCTTCAAATTTCGGCCGTGCTACATTTGTGCTCCAGTGGATAATCTCTACGTCACACATTGGATTTAGTGGTATGAATCAACTTTTCTTTGATCCCTTTCATGATTACGTACGCCTCGGGATCTTTAAAGAATTTCAAACATTATATGTTATCACGCAAGAGTGGCATTCTCTATCAATTCAGTCGTCAGTTTAAAAATAGATACAAAAGATGCAGACCGTCTAGATCAGGTTTCCTCAGAAAACACCGAGCAGGCTGGCAAATGACTTAACGTAACATAAAACCTCAGAAAATGTCTATCACTGCTGTTTGCTAGTCAAACTTGCGGTCACTATTTAGAAAAATGAGCGACTTCACGAAACTGATCAGGACAAAAAAATACAATGCATTGGGGATAGTTATGCTGCAACAAACGTGGTTGCATACTGTCATCAAAGACTCTCTGTTTGAGCTGGATTTATTTGGTATGCATCAATTGGATAGAGACTGTTTGCTACGAAATCGAGGCAGTAATTTAATAACCTACACTAAATCGTCTTGGTGTAAGGCTACAAAAGATTATCTTCACCTACAACGTAGGATATATTTTATGTCTTTCGGTTAAATGTAAACCCCATTTCCTTAGTAAATATCATTCCGTCGTGGCATCAAACATTTACATTACACCTTCCAGTACAACTTATGATGTACAGACGTCTGTTGATGTATTTATATCCCACTAACTCAGATGATTCTCGCCCAAGTTGAGTATGCTGATGATGTCACAAAAGGTTTCAAATTCCAAGGTGATTTCCGCTTCTCAAAGCTTCAAACCAGTTTATCTGACCTACACTTACGGTCTTCGTCTTCCAAGTTATCTCTTAATGTCTCTAAATGTAAGGATGTCATTTTCTTGCTCGCCAAGGGAGAATGGCTACATTCTTTTAAAAGGAATTGTTCTGTATTCTTTGTTGACAACCGGCCTGTTCCCTCAGTAAACTCTCTACAATACCTTGGTGTCACTATTTGCCAAGATCTCAACTGAACCTCACAATTCAATTCTACTTTTGTAAAAATTCGACGATTGTGCTTGTTTATTTCCCGCTTGCGTTCTTTGAAAGTTCCACTGTATTTACTCACCCAATTTGTAAATTCTTGTGTTGTTGCTCATCTTCTGTACTGATCCCCAGTTTTATTTGCCGGTCTTAGAGTTGAAGATTACACAGTTCTACGCTGGTCTATTAAAATTATTTCTCGCATGAGCAGTATTCCCTATTTGCACCTGCTTAACTTTATTGCCGATAAACATTTACCTCTTGCGGTAACTCCTGCAACAATATTCTATCAGACGCCACTCACCCATTACACACAGAACCTAAACAATGCATAACCACTGATGTAACTAGAAGCCGTTATAAATGGTGTATGCTCGTTAATCGTGTGTCCGTCATCCGCTATCTTTTGCAATTTCTGGCTCAAAAGGCATCCGTTAGAGAAAACGTTTTGAATCACCTACGCAACTGATATCAAAATTCAAACTTTTACTCCACACCCCTTTGAGTTTACGATGCTATTATTTCACATTTTCCTTGTGATTGTATGCACTGATAAAAGTCCCTGGAGTGCAAGCAACTGAGAATCCATCCATTAGGATGAATAAAACGATTTTTGACTTGACTTAACTTGCATTTTGATATTGCTTCATAGATCGCCGCAGTGAGCACCACTAAATTTTCACCTTTTTACGAAATTCTATCTATTCAAACGTGCTTTATTTACGACCATATGGATAACGCACAATTCAACCCTGTAGGAAGATTCCAGCATATTTTAACTCACACTGAACACAAAATGGAGTAATTACCATACAACTCTTTTTCTTCCTCCGACTCAACTTCAGAAAATATTATGACCCGTGATTTACGCATGGATGAGTGGGAAATTTAGTTTACAGCAGTTGCTGCTAACTTCTCAGCTAAGTTTATATTTTCAAAACAAATTATCTGCCATACTTTTTAATTTTACGCTTTGTTGAACAGTGACATTGAGGAATGACCGTTTTCCTCCATTTATTTTGTCTGAACACACAAACAGTCGAATGCGGTTTGATCAAGTCTGACTTGCTGATGAGAACCGCGATGGGGTTAACGGAGTGAAACCGACACTGACCTACGGTAGCTCCGGCCCGATAGAAGGTCACACTGTTCGTGGTCAGAAGTGAATAGATGGAAGATTTCTTAAAAGTGTCAATTCAGTTGTAGCAAATGCTTTTCCAAAATCGCAACTGAAAATTTTCAGAAATAATTATGAATCGCAAATCTACCTAATTGCTCCGTCATCCTTTCGATCGCTCCTCATGTTTGATTTGTCCTAAACAAAACATAGTTTGCATACACACTCCCTAATCACACATAGTGCTGTATATTGGAGTATGCCTCGATATATAATGCATAATTTTGATTTCCCGTGTTTTACACAATATATCAACAACTGTCAGTCTTACTGCCCTTAACAATCTCACTTATATTAGTCATTTGCTACTGGAACATGGTACAGCATGTGGTGGCACCCCACCTCAAACATTCCCAAACATTCTCAAAGAAGATTTTATCGGACTGTTTCCATCCTCTGAATCCCGCTTTCATTTAGTACCCTTCTTATTCATTCACCTTTTTAAAGTTACAAATTTATAAAGGCTGGCACTGAGGCTTACAGGTGCTGTATTCTCTCCTAACTCGCCAGATTTCTTTGCACAAAAGCTAATCTAATTGAATGATAATTACCGTGGTATGCTATTGTTAATGCTGTCCGTTTTGCTTCGTTTAATTGCTGAATTATATTTCCCATTATTTGACACACTGTGGTTATGTGTTTGTTGAATATCCACCTCTCGTCGTATACAAAGTGATTCCTTTACCTGTAATCAACCACGACGGATTTTAGGAAACGATTATATGCAGCTCGTCCCACAAAACACTCTGAATGAACATCAATCAAGAAGCTTTGGAATCCGTTTTCCGACAGGCATATGATTGAATCGTTGCACAGATCAATGGTCAGACATAAAAATCTTCCGTAGTGGATAATCCAACTATACAAACGCTACGTGTATGTATTCCTCTTTTCTGTCAGTTTTAAATGACTGTTTCAACTTTTTCTCGGCTATGATTCTACACTCACTTCTTTGAACGGCGCTTTCCGTAATATCTATTATTTCCAATAGTTAAAATAGTTATTGAGTTGATTAGTGAAATAATAATGAAAGACACCTGTATTTTAAACCTTCACAGGGGATAATGTGAAACTTTTACGTGTTGCTCAATTTGAATACTAATTCCATATTGTAAATCTGGCTTCAGGTTACATGTAAGTGAATCTATAAAATGCATCTGTAGTTTGCATAGTCGTAAATTTCAATTTATTACGTGGTTTAGTAGTGCTTCATTAACATCATACAATGCAGTAGTCTCTGTTAAAATGGACGACCGGGTAAACGCGTTGCTGTTCTCTGATTGGGGAAACAATTTAACTCTAAATTTAACTCGCACACCTCATTTTGGTCTGATGCATGCGGAGAGGGTTTACGAAGGGTCACTTCTTTCCTTGCAAATCGTCCTCAGCGAAGTCTCAAACAGCCTCTGCCGAACGGGGGGACGAGGAGCAGACATTCGAGTCCAACATCACATTCACTGGTCGTTTCAAACCAGCCAACAGATAGCTCACGAACCACAACACCCGAGCTGTATTAGTGGTAACTGCCTTGATGCGGCATGGATCATGAAGGGCAGCCAGTTAATTTGCCACCGTCTCAAGTGCGTATGATCCGATCAACTGAACGCCGGAAGCTAAAAGGTGGTTTTCAAGCATTGCTCAGCTGCCTTACGGGACAGGTAATGGCTAACCACAGGCAACAGTTGTGAATGGCTGAAACCGTTCATCTGTTTTGGCCTAGTTAAAGTAGTAGTATTTCGACAGTGAGCAAATTATGGGCCCTATTGCTTTGTTATAAAACGTAGTGCTTTGTGAATTTTCTGGTACCCCTTCCAAAATTGATGCATAAATCAGAGGCTCGTGGTTACTATGATATGTCTAGGAAACAGTGATTAAATAATGAAAGACCGTCCCAAAGATATATATGTATTCAGGATAGACAAAATAATTGAATTGAATTATTCACTTGGGGGTTTGTAGTGTGGTTCGTTAAACATAGTTCTTTAAAGCCGGGGTAGGCTTTTGTAAACAGAAAGTGGGTTTGCTGTGGGCGATCGGTAATGCCTCGAGTCAGCGGATGTGGCGACGACGCAAAGAAAACTGAGAACACGTTCAGCGGATGCACCTGGTAATCGCTTTTAGCCGCGGAGCATGTGACAGTATAGTTAAGCATACCTGGTGCAATCAGGATATATATACACTAAACCAGATATTCATCCATTTTAGTAAAACACAGTTATCAGACGGCCATACCAATGTTTTCTTTGTTAAAGCTGCAATATGAGGTCTGACTGTAATGCTAGATAGATTTGACTGGGGGGCGATTTTTAAACGGGAACAGGGGAGACGTCTTGTGGTCGGATCCTGATGCTTTTGGTGCCAGGTAACTTATGTTCGTCGTAGGATATGTTTGCGTTATGGGTAGCATTTTTCAATCCTCTCTGAATGACAGGGAGATGTAAATGTTTTCTCAAACACCCGACAGATAATTGCTGGCGTCTGATCTCCTGCCCGATTGCGAAAGCCAAACAGTAACTCCGGAAAACACTCTACTGTGACCAGGTACACGTTGTTATATTCATTTGTGCAGGTACTCTGGAATTGTGCGTTTCAAGTGCCAATGAATGGCAGAAAAGCAATGTCTTCTGACTGACTGAAAGTGTTGAAAGCTTCGTGAAGTTAGACTTTGCATAAAAATGTCTTCCGTATAGGAAAAAACAGGTTAACTATGGATTTAACCAAAAACTTGTGAAGTAAACTGAATATATTAACCCAATTTAGTTACATTGAAACGTTATTTGCTTGGAAGATTACATTAATCTAAAAACTTATGGAGATCAAAGTTGGAATTTCAGCGCCCGTTGGAAATATTTTGCAATAAAAAATATTGTGTTCATTTATGCAAACAAATAGAAAAAATGCACATTTCATATTGTATAATCAATCACGAATGACTTCCTGCAAGGGTGCTTTCGGTGTATCAAAGGTTTCTGCTATAGCTCCAACTTTATATCTGCTGAGAGAAATCTGCTATTATTTTTAGTATGGTTTCTTTTTATTGTAGTTTCAAAGTTCTCAGAGATTGATAAAAAATACATTTTTAAGTAATCTAGTCTGTTTGTTTACAAATTGGGGAGCATATAATAGTTTTCAGATAAAGATCTGGATGCTAATGTTAGTTTCCTTGGTCAAACATTGCCAATTTTTGATCTGCAAACACAATTTAGTATTTGCTACCTTCAAATTCTTATGCTTTGAAATCATTTTGACTACATTCCAGCTATTTCTCATATCATTTGAAGCAAGTTCAGTGTATGATATAAACTGAAATTCACTTATCGTTTAAAAAGTGTAAAAGTTCCGAAATGTGTATTGCTCTAAACAAAACGCTATTTTTCAGTTCAATTTTGCGTTCATTTATCTTGTTGCTCATATTAGGAAATTAATAAATCGAGCGAAAACAAGAAGACGTATTATTCGTTAAATAAGTAAAAAACATTGGAAAATTGCCGAAATAAATCGAAATAGTTCACAGTTGATTTTTTATTTTGACTTTGCAGTAAAACCTATAAAAAGTCAGGAAATCTCAAAAAGCAACAGGAAGTTGTGGTCAACAAATCCTATAAATTTCATCCATGGAGACATAGCACAAACCGAAAGATGATTTTGGGGATTTTGAATAGAACAAAATGGAGCGAGGAGATAACACGAAGAAACGGTTCCTTAATGAATATAATCGAAAAAATCTAATCCACATTCCATAAAGATTGGGAGGAGCAATGGGGAAATGGGGTGGGTCGAGGATCATAGGAGAAACAGCGACTTCACAAAATGTTTTTATGCATATAACGGTGGATTGTGAATCCAAATTCACATTTTTTCTACTTTGGCTTTTATACGTGATCGTTCAAGTAATCGCAGTTGTCAATGTTTGCATAACTATTTCGGTCATAGTGTTGTCACTTACAAATATCAGTCATTAGTGAAATGGCTTTATTTCTTCCCCAAAACTTACTCTCTCGTTTCTCGAGCATTTTATTATACTGTCCATATGTTTGGGTAACTTGGAGTGGGACCACTAGTTTCTTTTAAACTTCATCAGCGAAGCAGATTGTCTGCGCCTGATCGGGGAGGCACTGAATCAAACTTTACGTTCTGCTGAGCAGCAAGAACTTCTGGGAATGAGCGTATTGCCTCGCTCACATGCTCCATCATACGCCTGGGAGGCGAACATTGAGGGAGGCGGTCGGATTTCAGTTTCCCCCTCCTGACAAAATTTGATATTTGTACGCGCCCAGTTGAATGTCTATAGTGACTCATTAGGACTGCTATCCTCGTTGCTCGATGTAGCTTCACTCATGTTCCTGCCAAAAATTATGGGTTACTTGTCGAACTAAATCCAAATTAGGAATTCAATATAGGACTTTAAAACAGTAATATTTCACACATGATACGAGAGTAACACTACTTCTACCTTGTCCAGTTGTCACTTGGATAGTTTGATCAGGTGTTTTGCCCACTCAACGGGGTTTGTGAACAACAATCGAGACGAATTAATTGCTGCATCCTGGCCACAGCGAAAGCAATATTAATTCCCGTTCGAAATCCACCTTTATGTGCACAAAACGTCTAGCGAAGTAGTTTTGTCTTCTAAGGTCCTCCGCTCAACCCATTTTCACTTGCCCACCCCCAATCTTCGTCTAATCCGGAAAAATTACTACATCAGAAACAGAAGATGTTATCTTTATTTTTCCCGTGTATTTAATCCTTATTTTTCCGTCACATTATCACTGCTCCCCTGTTTTATCTGTGTTTTATGAATTGTGATGTATCAACTAAATAAAATGATACCCCGAAAGTAAGCCATGTTCACTGCATTAAGCTTTGCTAGTTTTGTGGCTAATCAAAAGCAACTAGTCACCTTGAGACAATGGGATTTGTACATCAAGGTACACTGTGGCACAACAAGGGGAGAATGAAATGTGAAGTAGTACCGGAGTGGAACCAAGGCAACATAACGTTCTTTCTGTTGGCCTAGAGTTTCCATCAGCGAATTCCTATCGTCTCCGCAATTGGTGGTAACGCTGATATATTGACCAAGTATATAATTCTGAATGATTATCAGGGATCAATCTAATGATGTGTTGCTGACAGGTCCCAAGATTGATGACCCACGAATTTTGTGCATTCGGTTTTGCGTCACATGCGATTCACTGAGTTCGCACTGCACCCATGAAGCAATATTCTCCGGTACTGGGCTATGTAACCACTGCCTTTACTATCTAGCGATGTGTGACTCGAAGTTAACGATTGGTTTTCTGAGGTTCAACAAAAACACATTTTGACTGTGGCCGTCGAAACCGGATTATTCCGTGGTGTTAGCTTGAGCAGGTGGCATATCATATGTCAGTAGCGCCTAAGTTGAGTCACCCAACGTGTACGATCAATCGTTTGTAACAGTTGAGATTTGGTCCTGATCTTTTCTACTGACGCAACCAATATTTACATAAGAGCAAGAACGAGTATCGTCACAGGACAAGTTGAATTCAACTGTTTCACGTTATCTCTTCAGCTGTGTACAAACATTCATGTGAAAGTTCGATCGGGACAATGACAATCTTTAAACATCAAAAAAACTCGACTAGACAAAATCAGTGCGAAAGTCAAAGGTCACCAATCACACAATCACAAATGGTACCGCTAAATGTTTCCAAAAACCACATGGTATCGTATGACGTCTGCTCATTATTCACGAAAGTCCTTCTTGAAGAAACGATAGACATTGTTTGCTCCCACGCCAGTAATTCCAGTGTACCACCTCATCATCTCAAGAAGCTACTGCTATTATGTACAAAAGATATTGAATTTTGT
>UZAN01041748.1:31679-47558 GCA_900618425.1 Echinostoma caproni
GAACTTCAGAAGCTTCTGTCCAATACAATACAAGCGAGCCTTAGTAAAAGGCTTGTTTTCTAGAGCAAAACGAATTTGTTCTGCGGAAACACTTAAAAAACGATATTGAGCTGATATCCTGTGCATTACAGGATAACGGGTATTCACGGAATTTCATCGCAAAGTACGACAACAACATAGATACCAGGACTAGGTGAAAGGACGTACCAAAGAAAAACGTTCTCATCACATTACCCTTTAAAGGTTATCAGAATGAGAGACTATCACAACGTTGGCTGAAACAAGCTCTGTCATTAATGTACAACGCCGTTTCGCTTATTATTCTCCATAAAACCAGACGGATGATCACTGAATCCAACTTGGACAAGCTAAACTCTCAAGTTACCTCCCCGTGTATTTACCTATTTCAATGCACTTGCGGTAGCAAGTATATCGGAAGAACTGAGAGACGCTTGGCCACTCGGAGTTCAGAACACGTCCCGAGGAATTTAGCACTCAACGGCCCCAAGATCCCCTCCAGCTCTATTGCCCGCCATATATTGGACTGCAAAGTTTGCATCGATCCAAAGCAGGCATTCCGGGTGTTAAACAAGGAGAAAACTGGGCGGCTGTTACTGTTTGCTGAGGCCGTAGCCATTCGGCGTCACAAACCAGATCTATGCAAACAATTAGACTTTGTGGCCAGCCCTCCCATGGTAGCACTGTCACCGTGATACAGATCGATAAACATGTTCTCCCACCCTATCCCTCTGTTCAACCTGACTGTGATTGGTGACCTTTGACCTTCGCACTGCTTTTGTTTAGTTGAGCTTTTTTGATGTTTGAAGATTGTCATTGCTCTCATCGAACTTTCACATGAATGTTTGTACACAGCTGAAGAGATAACGTGAAACAGTTGAATTCAACTTGTCCTGTGACGATGCTCTTTCTTGCTCTTATAAAATTACTAAAGGGAACTGGATGTATGCAGCAACCAATATTGTTTTCCATACATTTTTATTGTGTTTTCGGACTAACTCATGGGAAAAACTATTGCCTTTCATTGCGTATTCATTGTATTGTTGTTCCGATAAAGTACAAACCCTTTTTCAGAGTAAGCACTAGTTGATATGCAGCGAAACGATCTCCAAAACACATCATGCAACCGCAAAGTTTTTTCTTTTTCAAAATTTCACCGAAAAACCTGTTTGAAACATGGATTACTGATACCATGTAAAAAACCTTCACTTATAAGGGTCGACCACAGTTATATGAGCGGTAGTTGCAAGGTCGGTGATATGAAACGCATGAAAGGGAGAGCATTTTATGTAAACCTCATCTTCGAATAGATTACTGGCAAGAATAACTCTCAAGTTCAGTTGCAGGTGAGCCCGACTTCAGTGATTGCATTCTCATGTCATCGTGACCATAAACAAGTCATTCAACCCAAATCGCTCTTATAACATGAATCAGATACATGTGTGAACACGAACATTTGAAGAGCCGGACGGAGTGACTAATGTCTTGTTATGCATACGATCTCCTCATTCGGTTAGCACTTCAGGTGATTGAGTTCTTACTGTAAATGTTGGAGATCTTGAGTCCCGTTTTTTTCGATTCAGAACTTATAGTTTCAGAGACCTACTAACTGTCTCCGCTGGTTTATTTTTGGTAGGGTCCCATAGGAGGACTACCGATTATCCGTTTAATCAAAACAAAGTTGGACGAAATAGAGTGGTTATGTGTTAGAATCTGTTCGATTTCGTAATTCCACGTTAAAAAGTGTTTAATTGGCCTGGAGGTGGATTTTTCACCACAGATCTATTTCTCAGAAGCACTTCAGTCAATTGATTCAGTTTTATAGTTTCGTAATCCAGTCCAACAAGAAAACCTCTGCGTGAGGTGATATCAGCAAACGGGTGTAAACGGATACATGCATCTGAAAGGTTGAATAATGTAGCGTCTTCTGAAGAATGTCATTGAACATGGAACATTTTTTTCCACTTCTGCTAGTTCGATCTGATCAGGGTATCGAGGTGTTCAATTTCTGGAATTTTAGCTACTTTGAAAGACAGACATTGCCCTCTTTCAATACACTTCTATTCACGTGATAAACAGACTACATGGGCGGTAAACGCCATTGCATGTAACGTGACAATAAAAAGTAAAACAAAGCATCCGCTTGACACTGGTCACTGAAAGCGTGACGAATCTGCGTGAATGATTTATCTATCACAAACATAACGAGTTACTGCCGAATCCATGAATGATGTGTTGTTTCGTTCAGAATGTTCTCACCATAAGTCAGTTATTAGATGTTGTCACATAGAATATTGAGAATTCCGATAAAACCCAGTACTTGATGCCAAGTTTGTCGTTGACCAGATGAATGGAGGTAATGTGTAAACCGAAATCCATCAAATTGTCAATTCAAATAGAACAAGGAATGGTGAACAACTTCGTTTTCAGTGACTCGTAGTCATGCCAAATACATCACAAAAAATATAACGCCGTTTATATAATAATCAGTATTCAACCATAAAAACGCAAACAATTCTTTTAGGAAAGGAAAAGTAACCTCAAGGGTTAACTGAGGCTAATTTCGTCGTGACACCGAATGTGGAATTCTCAATGATCACATAATTGTTAGGTCATCCGATCGTTGGGACCATTCGGAATATGGCTTTTGTGGGGGGGGGGGGGGGGGCGGGCCAGGCGAGCTTAAGCGCCTCAACAAATTGTTTTGGGGCACACGTGTTCCTATGGAATAACCTACATAGGCCGCACGGTCAGGCGTTTGTCCGAACGAATACGCGATCACCACCCCGCATGGCTAAACACAGAAATGAATAAGTCACTCACTAGTGCAGTGGTTTCACACCTATTTGAAACAAATCACACTGTGAATGTAACCGAGGCATTCCGTCCCCTGTATCGGGTTCGTCGTTGATGGTCAAGGTAGGTTCGATGTCGTATGCTGGCCACAGCGGAATTCGTCTGCACAAACCTCCTCTGTGTGCCCAATAATTTAGCTAGGAGTGTTTAACTGTTAGTATTTTTCACTTTTCGGGTATTTGCGATATAGCCGTCAACATACGCATCACTGTGTTTTCTCATTGAAAATCTAGCCCAAGCAATAATTGATAACGCGGGATACATTGCATGCATTAGATACCAATAACCAAACACCCTTGTCACTGAGTATGATATTTGTCTAGGCATCGATCATGCAAAAAAGCAGATGCAGCGTTTCAAACAGTAAGAGATGTTTTGTATCCGTTCGCAAATACTTCCAGGTAGAGTGAAAACATTAGCAAACGGCGACTAGACCAGACAGTAAAGCTAATGACCCAGTAAACTCCGGCAAATGATTATGATATATGCACTGTAACATTTCATAGAACGAAAAGTACTCTTCTGAAAGAACCGGTCTATAATTATGAAACTCGGAACAGAGGTGTTAGAACAGTGAAGCCATAAAGGTGTATATATCCCTTCCAAAGAAATGGGAGCATTATTCAAAAATGCAGTAACTGGTTATATTGTGGCTAACAGCATAGCAACGGCCGTCTAGTAATGCATTGGATAAATGATTCTTTTTCATCCCTTCATGGGTCAACTCTATTACGACATACCAGTAAGTTGCATTGCAATCAATCGTACATCACGGGATCATTCCTCACATTATCCCAGTACATCTTATAATATTGTCTATTACACTGTAGAGAATTTGGACAAAAAGCGGGACACTGACCTCACGCGATAAATTCGAGGGTTTTTAATTTGTTGCTAATTATTGATCAACAGTGTTTTGTGCGAACCGAGATGCACGTTTGCAAACATGATTTGGTTAAATGGTGGAGATACTGGTACAGCACCGGAAATAACCTCACTATAAGACAAGTAGAGTCATAATTACATGAGCGGTACGCATTTAATACCCATTCCTTCATGTATTCTATGTTGACATGACTTAGAGCAACGTTTTGTTGATGTATTTTGCCCAAGGTTTTCTGACAACTGTTCGTTAACATTTCACTATTCTATTGCCATTTTAATAACTTGAGATACGAATACAGGACAAGTAGTTTCACTATTGTTGCACCAATAATTTCCCCACTGAATCATGTGACTAATGAGTAGAAATCAGTTGTGTTAAATAAAAAATATCTAAAATGGGTTCTGTTGAGAAAAAGTGTCTACCGTTTTTTGACTCTGAAATGTGACATGGTTAGTTTTTATATAAAGTAGTGTAAACGACTTACGTCTTATCAATAAACTCTGGTTTGAAAATAACGAGCAGTTGATCCCAAGGGGTCTCTGCAGCACCCATTTCAAGCATGCAAATTACAGCACAATCACCAAGCTACATACATATGTTTTCCCCGTCGGGGGGGGGGTTGATCGAGTGCGAAAATATCACGGCAGTAGAAATCGTCTCTAGGTTCCCTGCTGATATGCATGGTATACACAAGTACACGTGGCGTAGTTTTGCATCTATGAGCACAGCTGATATCGTGAGCAAGGGTAGCAGAAGAACATGTCGGTGCATCGTGTACAGAGAACAATTCTTCAGATGCTGCCTAGTATGCTCTCACCATGTTCTCACATGAGCACTTTGAGTTAACGTTCTTGGTGCTATACTACATTTTTTAAAAGTATTTGAATGTCTCCACGCTTTCCAGATATTGCTTTCCAGAAAGAATTTGCGTCATCACTATGATTAACTCTGATTGCTTCACTCTATTCGACAAGGAAAGGATACATGTCAAAGCTTCCAAGAGTTCCTTAGATGCAGCGCGAGGTTACAGTTTATCACAAAAATGTTTTTGGAACCAAATTTTCTTCCGTATAGAATTATGGAACATTTGTGTCTCCAAACCACAGCCCCTGATATACAGCTGCTATCTGCGCTGAAGTGCTTTTCCGGAACCAAACGGAAATGAGCTCCTTTGTACGTTGTCCTTTTTCACACACGTCTAAACCAAGAGCTGGATATCCAGCACTTATTGCCGTTGACAGTTACTGAAACAGAAGACAGACCACTGAGTGCAGTAACGAGTGTGATGGGAATCACCTCATCCTTGTGCTGTAACATGTTTGACGTCATAGTGAAATGAAAGGAAAGAAAAGGTACCTAGTCATAGTTAGACCGAAACTCCTGTAACCGATGATGTGGATGTTGCCACAATGTTCAAGGCAAGGAGAACGAACATTAAGATAGCGGCAGTTTAGTTTACAATCTCCCGTTGGTTATAAAGACAATCAAGGGAACTAAGTCACCGAGAAATCACTCGATATTTCTTTTCCAACCACTAATTCAATCCCATAATAATAGCACAAATAACTAGGGGTGTTTTAGTCCGGCGTTTGTCCATCCGAATTTGATGGACCGATTCCAACAGTGTGAATCGTGCGTTGTGATGACATGCGTTTGGAAATGGGACCTATATACAACTGGATATTTGCTTAAAGAACTCCGAATTCAATTCACGCACCGTTATACACCCACCAACTTTGCCTGCTACGATTTACAAAACGTGAAGGTATCGCTGGATTTCAAACGTGTAATAATAGCAAAAATATCAAAAACTAATTTATTTAACTGTAGTGCTGCAACTTCACAAACCACGGTCATGGAAATAGCCAAATGTTTGGAGTGCATTCACTGTAATTTAATTCAGTTTTATAGATGTATGTATGTATATATGTATGTATGAATTACGTTTTCAAAATGTTTCAAATTTTTTCGGTTTGCATAAAGAAACGGTATAGTTTGTCTTTCTACTGACACCAACATTCAATGCATATAAAGCCACGTGTGCAAGATGTGAGTCCCGTAGTTAATTTCTTGTGCTTCGCTTTGAGCGGTTGGATAGTTATCACGAAAGAAACTTCAAAATAATGAAATGAAACAAATCATTCATACATCAAGAAATGAATCTAACGTCTTTCTAACCGTCGGAAATATTTTAGACTCGTAAATAATTGCAGGAATTACAAGGACAAGTGCACATCTTTCGCAAATAAATTGGGCATCCACAAACGCAATTATTCCACGTTTTCGCCACACAGCCTAACCGCCTAACTGCGGCCTTCATTTCAAGCCGGCTGCTGCGCAAGCATCTACTATGAACGGGTTCGTCTGACAATTTGGACCGGATCGATGGTTTTACCATTTGGAACTGGCTGCACAGTTCAGTATATATTCTGTAGTAAACTCAATCAAACGTTTCGTTTCTTGCCCTTATAGGAGACATCTCATATTTCTGATGTTCGTTGAGAGAACGTACCCTTCAGCAAGTTTTAATATAAGTAGTATAGAATGTCATATATTTTTAAGATGTGGATAACCTTTCAGCATCTAAGTCTGATTTGAATCATTCACCAGTGCTTGACTACCTTTAACTCCCTTTAATGGCTTTAGCCATTAACTACCCACTATTATTGTGCTAACCGTATTCTTTTTGGTTCACCACTAATTAGCATAAGATGCGCAACATTTCTCTATGGGCACAGAGCAAATACTTAATTCGGAAAACTGGTTCCATGAAGAGTAGTTGTTGTCATGATCATTTACAACCAATTAATACTTTTCTTTTAACATCAGCTATTGAAATAATGCAACGTTGACGATTCAGTATACTTGAGGCCAGTAAGGAAAATAATTGCACCAGTCCCAGTTTTCTCTAAACGTTAGGTAGCATTCTGTTCTGCTGAACCGATTAAATTTTCTTGCTTTTTACCGACAATTGACATACAAACATCCTTATCTGATTGAGATAAGGCGGCCAAACAGTGCTGTGTAACTATGGTGGGCATGGCTCTAAACAATCTTAAGTCGTTGGCGAGATTTCGATGACATGCCTGTTCAGTCTGTTGCTGAATGTTAACAAAAGTACAACGTTTCAAAAATAAATTAGATAAATTGAAAACAGCTTTCCCCGATGTATGAAGTTTCTCTTCAAATCAAACAAACGTTTGCTGCACTATTGAAGAAGTATCGTTATATCAGATCTCTGCACTTTGTGCTTAGCCTGAGAGTGAATATTAAACTTTGATTGGACTTTCACTTGCGTGCTTTTGGTTCGTCTCAAATCACAAATCTAACGCCTCACACTTTAATTACCTTGAGGGCACGTGGAACTCGAGTGGACTGGTAGACAACCTTGATCTTGAGGTCACTATTTTATGATATAACGTAGATCGCCCACTTGTACAACACGCAAACCGTGCTGTGAACAATTTCCAAACGCCCTTCATTGAAAAGTCCGAATGAAAGACCTTTTATCGGCACATGGTAAAAAAATGGTACCCGGACGAGCGTATTATCTATTTGGGGTTATCCGGTCAAACAGATCAGTGCGTAAATGACCAAATGTTCATCTGATACTTCGAACGTGATATTTAGATGTATACATATTCATCAGACTGTAATTAAAACGTTGTATCAGATGAACATAAGATGCATATAATTATATTAAATATTAACAGATATGTAATTCCTAAATCCCTGTCTGTCTCGTAAAGGCCCACTTATGGGGCGCTAAGCGAGGGTTTGTTTGCTTCTTTCTATGGTCCACCCCCCAAAAAAATAATAAACAAGTCATGAATTGCGTCTATTTGATGAAAAACTTTAGTTGATTGAACCAGTTTGTCGAGCATAGAACTGTTTCACTTATCTCATTTTCTCTCTGCTATTCAACCGTATGCTTATCGAAAAAGACATATCACAATTTCATTTTACTGACGGTTTATGTTTCACTCCGGTCGAAAGGTGAATAAACGTTCGTGATTTTGGTAATGCGTTCTCTTTCAATTAAAGCCTCTAAAATATGTCGAATGGAAATAAGATAATCTTCTTCAACGTTTTCTCATGTTCCAAACGAGGCAAGCAGCAATGAGTGTTCTCTTACAGTGTGAGGACAAGGGTCTTGGTGGGCCATGAATCTTTTGAGCTAAATCTACGGTTAGCATGGTTCTACCTAGTCAGACTGGTTTTCTTAAACGAATTTGAAGACAAACGTAGTTGAATAGCGACCTATACCAGTGGCAGTTGAAACCGAATTTACATGCTCAGGTGCACTCACTGGAACGTCTTACGTTCAGATAAATCCTCCAAATTCTGAGTGCTATACTGCTGTTAATAATTAGCTTCCATCATAAATTATTATGAACAGAAAAGTCACAAGATTCTAATTAGAAACGTCCTGCTGGTTTACACACACCGACACACCGAAGGTTGTGTGTCACCCTCCAGATGTATGGGTGGGATTGAGTGTTGTTTGGTAGTAGTGTTTCCGGGTATTTATACCGGGTAATTTATAATCGCCCCCAAAAGATGGTAAATAAAGGAAACATTATGGAAAACAGAATCGTGGCTGGTAATCTCTTCTTCTCGATAATACGGTTATTGGAAGAGATGACTAATCAAGTGTACCATAAAAACCTTTATTTTACGGATTCAAATGAAATTCTTACATTAAAGGTTCTCTGCTGTTTTCCTTCGAACTTTCCCCGCATAAACAATACCCCAATTCGGATTGGTTGACAGTGTGACTTTTCCCGCTGGAACTAATCCAATGAACTGGTTTGTGCGAATTGTACCCTCTTCCTGGAGGTCTGTAAATTTGAAAATACTGAAAATACACTTGTGATGCCCAAGGTACTATCTTTTGTTTTGAGCATTTCATCGAACCCTCAACTATCTGACAGAGGAATTAGACAAAGAATCTTTTTACTATCAGTCGTTATATGCTATTAAAATACACAGTTTAAACATTTTCTCAAGTATAGTATCCAGAGCTATTCTAACTGCAAAAGCTTAATTCGCCACCTGTAGCTATTTGAAACGTAATGGCATCTGCGGAGCACGTTTCTGTTTTACTTCCGATGCAGCTACTGAAAATTTCACAATTCCAACATGAATCGTGACGTGTATTTAATCCATGGGTACCGCGTACCTCATTTTGCACATCCAACGACCCCAACCTTACTCCCTTACTCTATGTTATTAGTTTCGTTTAAAGGTCTTCTCACCCGGAGCGCGGTGATTGAACGGTTCAATCAGCTTGCATATTCACACGAGACGTGAACAGTGTATTACACACTTCTGAAGGGGGTTGCATTGGTGATAAATTGTTAGTTGTTTAGTCACATCTGACATGCCATTCATTAATCAAAATCTCGGATTTCGGTCTATGAATCTTTGTACTTTGTTTTGCATTGTCCGCAATACACAATAACCAATGAACATAAAATCGAACCATTGCTCGAATAGCTGTTTACTGTCTTGCATTAGTCATTGCGGAAGGTGAGTGAAATGACACTAAGTTATCAATATCGTTGTACCTACAAAACGTTTGAAGATATTGGTCGGTTTTACATGAAATGGCTCTTCAAAAGTCTTCGTTAGGACCTCTGCAACTAAGGAGGAAACTCAAAATACTTGTCAACTCATATTTGAATGGTTTGGCAAATAGAAATCAAAAATTCGTGGTACAATACGCTGAACTAAGTTCGCATCCACCTTTACGTTTTATTGGTTGCATTTGTAACCTTTAAATGGCAGTCATTTTCGCAAAAGGTATCGCCTTTCCACGAACAAGACTATCAATTATTCGGATCTACTTTGTTATTTCAAACAAATTAATTTGAAACGTGCCCGAGGGAATGCTTTTGGCCTAGCGTGATATGGTTCAGGTCCCATTCTTGTGTGCAGTGAAACCTTTGAATAACTTTGATTGATAGTGTGCTTCGATTAGGCCTGTCGAAGGCAGTTTTAAATCTTGTGGGTTTCTCGGAATTTCGAGCGTCGCAAAAAGCGTTCTAAACTTGAGGTTGTAAAAATAACAAGCACGAAACTAAAAATGTTTACACCGCTTTTTGGACAGTACCCTTGCATCGACATCGAGTACCTAGAAGAAAATGGCTAATATATTGATCAGCAATATGTCACAATAAACATGGTTAAAGCTTTTGACAGTTTGAAAAATTAGTATACGGCTTTGTGAGTGTAAGTGGCCTTCAAAGTTTGAACTGATTCAAGTGCTCTAACTTCTTTTATCAACAATTTCTTCGGCTACTTGTGAAACGAATACCCTTTTAATTGCTCCGCGAATACCTGTCAACAACTAAAATACAGGCAGTGCAGAAACACAACCTACTGAAATTCACCAAAATGGCAACTTATTTACCGACGTTTATGTTTTTGTTTATCTTTTCCGTTTGCATCCATGAACCCTGGGAACTCCAAAACCCTTTGCATTTCCAACGGATACCGAATTTATTTTTCAGGTACATGCTATCCACATATTTTCTAGTTAATAATTGCAGTTAATTTTCAGCTTCGTGTGTAGGTTTCAACTACTGTTTGGCAGTTGCGGATATGATCGTTTTATGATGAAAGAAAGAGGGAATGAAATAGGAAGCACTCGCGAAATAAAAGTGAATTATTACGCTTCGAAATCACTAAATTGAATGAGCATAACTAACACACTCTGTTACATGTGTTTGTTTCCTTTAACCATCGATTAGGCTGATCTCGAGGTCTCCAACCAGTAAGTCCGATGATTCGAGCTCCCTTGACTTCCTTCCATCAACTGTGTTAGCAAACATCCCACCACGGTGAACCCTATATGGGTACTGTGTTTAACACATTTCCAATCTGTCGAAATGGATGCAGACCCAGCGCTTACGCTAGCGTGCAACCGGAAAGACTTGATGCTCAATACCTAAAACCGGTTTGGTGTGTCCGGCCATCTCGCCAGACTCATGGAATGCAGCGTAGGCAGCGTTGTTCGAACGTGAATAAGCTGTTCGTTATTTATTGATAACTCTTACCCACAACTTTATATTATCTCCATTGTACCCTTTTAACGGCATCTACTTTTGAACTAAGCAACAACGTCATTGCATGCAATATCTACATTCATCGCACTTCTGTTCACTTTTTCGTTTTAATCGCGTGACAAACAAATAAACAAACCAATAAATTATACCTGAAGCTCTGGTTGTTCAATCAATCGATAAATATAGGAGCCAACTGCGGAAAACTGATATGCTAATGGGAAATTTTCTAACTTCATTGAAGTAGACTTGAAGCCAGTTCAACGTCTATCAACAATTCATAGGTGTATTGATGTTTTGTGCAGGTGGAGGAAGACAACACCACAAACATAGTGTGCCTACTTAGTATCATTTCAGTAGCAAATCGTTTTCCAAACAGGAAATTTTCATTACGTTGAGGTGCAGCGCAAATAAACAAAATCTGATGATTTATAATTTTGGAATTTTGCTCGAATACATGCAATAAAATGTGAAGGGATGAATATGAATCATTAACCACACCATAATATTAAAATAAATGAGTTTCTTCGGGATTACAATCTGATTTAGAGGGAGGATTGCATCTTCCATTTTCGCGGGGCCTTTGAATTTGGTCGTGCCTTGTTATCGTGGAACGAACGCGTGGACATTACCGTGAATCAACTCGTTATATTCTCAAGGTCAAATGTTTTCCTGCAACGTCAGATTTTGAAATCTGTGCAGTTTATCGCACAGAAATAACAGTTTGCTATTTCTGCCCATTCTCTGAGAAATCGCTTCAACCGACTGTCAAAATCTGTTCAAAGACACCATAAAAACACCGTGCTGGCTGGCGTGTGGCGCTCAGGTGGCTTTCTGTTGATAATTCGACCGTTCAGTCTATTATCTCATATAAGCTTCGTTCGCTCATGGGAAAACTGGACGATGTCAGGAGTAAGATACACCAGATGTAATGCAAGAATGTAGGGACAATTCTACTCCAGAAAGGCTGGCTACATCCTGACATTGAGGACAACGTCGTGCATCTTGATGGATTCGACAAATTCCGAGGAGAACGTAATGTGAACTTCCCACACAGAGGTGATGAAGTGGTAATTTTCGCTAACAGGAAATGGTGCAAAAACGCTTGTAAATGTTCGTAATTTAATACTCCCAAGATAAATTGCATTTTTTAATTATAAGCCTGGATTTCACTTTCATCACATTACATTAGTGAGCATTTACGTTGCTCCCGATACGCCGGCCTCTGATATTCGTCTGTTTGTCGACTCCTACTCCTTAGAACTTGTAAACGGTTTAGACCCTTTGATTGGCCGCTTCCCTCTTACTGAAAGGTGTATCTTTGTACATTCAATCAAAGGAGGTAAGAATTAAAAAAGAAGGAAAAAGACCATTCTTTATGCATTTTTGCTGGTGATTTTATTCGTTTTAATATATCTTTCCTTACAGCTTTAGGCTTGAGGAATATTGTAAATGTTCCTACCCGGCTTGGTATCCAGCTTGACGGGATTTTTGTACATAGCCCCGAAATCTTTTTAATTGAGAAGCGGGCTCCCATAGGTAGCTCCGACCATCGCTGTATTATTTTGCATCCCAAGGTTTACGGTGAATATTTTCATCATAATGTGAACCGTTCCACATCCAGAACCATCAGAAAGAGAAGTCACACTCCTGAAAACGTATTCAAACTTAGAGATATGGTTTTATCTATCAACTTCATATTCTTTTCCAATGATGACAACTCTTCCAGTTGTGAGCATCTTACATGTTATCTTCATTTTTGTTATGCACTGTGTTGGCCAGGTGAGACCTTATATATTCTCTTCGCCTGTTCTAAAACGGCTTCGTCGTGCTAAAGAAAAGACTGACAGGACTGGAAGACGCAGTGCTGTCAAACATCCAACACTATTGATCAAAATGAAAATACAGCGCCTAAATCGGATATGTATCGAAACGTTTATGGGAAACCAAAGCTGCCGCGATATGTGGTGTGCTTTGAAGCAGCTCTGTGGATCACACAATATGTCTTTTCCGAATGTTGAGGAGTTAAATCGTCAATTTACAAATGCTATTGTACGGAACTTAACATCATCTTTATTTACATCTACTGGGGAGAACCATTTGTCACCCCTGTGGAAGTCCTGGATGTATTGAAATCCCTTTAACTAACAATGCACGTGACCCTGATTCGTTGTCCCTTTTTCTACTGAAAGTGTGCTGAACAACTTGCTTCACCTGCTTCCGAGTTGTTTAATTTATGTATGTCATCATCATCTGATTGTTGGAGAGCTGCTCGGATAACACCAATTCCCAAAAAATGATCTTCCAAATATCGGCCGATTGCCTGCACATCAGCATTATTGAAAGTTTTCGACCATTTTATCTGTCACCCATGACCCTATTCAGTTTGCTTACAAACATTCGCTTTCCACGTTTGATGCTGTTGCTCACGTTATTCATTCCCTTTCATCCTTATTGGATAAACGGGCTGGCATCGTCCGTTTAACTTTTCTTGATTATGCAAATGCTTTCGGATCACTTGACCGCGGCATTCTCATTCAACGCCTTTCGGAGTGCGGTGTGGCACCTTATTTTTTGAATGCACTAATTAATCACTCACTCATCGGAAGCAATACAAATCTTGTAACGGTAAATCTTCCTCCCAGCTAGAAGTTAACTCTGGAGGTTTTAGGGTGCAATTTTATCTCCATTTATTTTTTCTCTGTATGTCAAGGACATTTTCATCCCTTTCAACTTTGTCGCCTGCAAGTATGTTGATGACGTAGTGCTCGGTTGTCCCTCAACTGATCCTGACAGTTTCTGTCAGCTTCAAGTTTGTCTAAATAACATTTTTATTTGGTCGACTCCCAGATCTTTGATGCTAAATATAAACAAATGTCTGGATGTTTATTTTAGCCTTCAAACAGATATGCCTTATCAAACTCTTTGGAGTAATCAGCCCGACGTTGCTGTTAATAGTAATACCATCCCCAAAACTAACTCTGAAGTATCTTGGAGTTACTTTGTCACACAGTCTTCCTTCATCCAAGCATGTTAAAAACATTTATATTAGGGTTTGTAAGCTATCCTTTTACGCTTGTAGGCTTAAAATTCTCGGTTTCCCCTAAATATAATTCTTAAATTTTTGACTGCACGTATTCTCCCACATTGGTTGTACTGTTCCCCCGTATATTTTCCTGGTCTGAAGGAGAAAGACTTTATTCTCTTTTCCATATCTCTTAAACTTTTTCTCGTTGCAGCGGCATTTCAAAGATCATTTTAGATGACTTTATTGCCGACAAGCATTTTGATTAATGCGATCGATTTATCAACCATATCCTGTCCGATAAAATACAGTGTTTGCACTTTCATGTCAATAAATCGGCGTCTCATCCGAGTATCCGTTCTTAATGTCGAATTTTTTGTGCACGCAACACCAAATACAAAAACAGCATTATCTCTTATTTTGCTCGTATCTTGGTGAACCGAGCAAATATTATTACTGACTTGAACAATCATGTCACATTAGGCTTTAATCTAATCCGTTTGTTTTTCATTTAGTAAATGTATATATCTTCTTTTTCCAATGCGTAATGTTTTCCTCACTGCAGCTTGTCGAAACTGCTGAAAATTCATTCTATTGGATGCATAAAGCTTTACTTGACTTTGACTGTGACTGCAGGATTTATGTCGACTGCGTATTGAATTTTGGCTAACACTTGTTTTCGGGTGTATTTCTGGTTGTCCACCTCTTTCCGCTTAAGAAACACACGTCGATGCAGCAGTATATTTCAGTTTGAACAACCATTAACCACGCATATTCGTGCGCCGGTTTTGGTTGCTGTCTTTTGGCTGCCCATTTGGATGAAAAATAGGAGAAAGGAAAGTTGAAAGTGGAGTCGAACAGAAAATGGTGAAGTTCGGTGGTCTAAGATTGCAAAAAGATTGAGAAGATGCACGAACGCCACTGGTGGCGACACCCAGCCATATCACTCGGTGTAGCTAACCATCGGTTACGATCATCCCGTGGTCCCCAACCAGGGAGCCTAACAGGACCTATGTGACCCAGTCTCCTAGTTAGGGTTTTCATACCCTCGTGCCAGGTCTTAGCGTGACCACCCTTGGCTTTTTTCCACTCGGTGCTTCGGCGAACACCACTCGCCGTGGTAACCTATCTGGTGACATGCGTAACACATGTCCCAACCAACGTAATCTAAGGAGGTCGACCTACTTACAGCGCACAATCGGCTACTGACTGGAATCCAGTCAAGAAGCGAACGCTCAACCTTGGCACTTAGCGCAATCCCGACACCAGCAACACTGCGAGCTTCCGATGCCGAATCGTCTGACACACGAAGGGTGAAGCTTGAGGTTGAGGTTGGATCAGGAGAACGCAGAGAGATAATGGAAGTAGGGTCTTGTATGCGTGTTTCGGAGACACAAATACATCTACATTGAAAAAGTGTTTCGAGAGTTTTAACCAGGGCAGCTTGTTTTGGCCAATCTGATAGAGGCGTGTGCGGACATTGAACGTGGCTAAGTGAAAAGGGAATTTGGGCTTTAAAAATCCTATAGCTTCTGAATCTCTGGCCTTGATGGTGAAAAGTTGAGTGATATTCGATGGGTTGCGTAAACAGGAGGCATCTGGGATTATTTGGGGTTGAGAAGAAGAACTAGACAGATGGGGAGGATGGTTTTCCAAATGGGTGCCTAAGACTTTAGGGCGCGACATACTTCGCGGTAGCCTACAACGACGACGGGGTTTTTCTTTGGAACCCCTAAACGGAGCCTTTGACTCAAGAGTCTGACCCGCAAGGCAGCGGGAAGCAACAGTGTGTAGCAAAATATAAGTAACACTATGTATATGTACATATACCTTGATTCTGAACTAACCAAAAGGAACTGTACGGACCACACCCATTCACACTTTCCCGGTTGTGGCAGTGATCACGGACTCGATTGGTAATGGTGTATTGGGCACCTTGGACGCTGGACCCCATCCAAAGGGTGTATGATCCAATGAACTGGATTCTGGCTCCCCATGAAGTGCGGTTTTAACCGACCACCTTCCTC
>UZAN01041749.1:7948-19194 GCA_900618425.1 Echinostoma caproni
CACGTATTGCGTATGCCGAGCCATCGTCTTCCGCACCGCGCTTTATTCGCTGTAGCTAATCCGGGCTGGAGGAAACCACGTGGAGGTCAACAGATGACGTGGAGACGAGGCACGAAGAAATGCACAGAGCCATTAAGTAGAGTAGGTGTCTCTCGGCTTCCAGGTTGGGGTCCGAAAGACTCCACAACTGGTTGGTGGGAGACACTGAAGGATATGGCAGCGAATCGGCAGCAGTGGCGTTCTTGTTGTCGTTTCTTATCAGGTTAGAATGTTTGAAACGGTATGTATGCAGAGTTCGATTGTGTGTTCACTGTGTTCACTTTCTTCTCCCTCCCTCAAAGTAGATTCAATCCCTGTGCACCTTAGATTTTATCACTAATCTTGTATGCATTGCGAGTTTGGCAGTTTTCGCTGTACGATGATGATGGTCGATTTGGTTTATTGGGGATTGCGCATGCAGGTGAAGTCGGTGAAATATGTTCAGTCTCGTACACTATCTGCACCACTTCTCGAGATTAACTGTGAGTTAAAGTTGACTGGAAATAGAGTCGGTCGATTGACGTGACCCGGCTGAACTCATCGTAGTCTTCTGAAGGTACCACACGAAATATTTGATATTGGTCGGAATTGACCCTCTTTCGGACTTTAACTTCACGTACAACCCTCATTTCATCTAGTTAACCATACATTGGGAAGTATTAGACTCGAATTTCGCTCTCATTATATGTTGTCGTTTTGAAGGCCGACCATTGTCCGGAAGAACGGTACAACAATACCGGGTAAAAGTAGTAAAGAAAACCTGAAAAACCACCATGAGAACTACCCTATTTTGCGTATTCGAAGCCACAAACTTTGAAGTTTTCCAACACGGTACAGAACGCGAGAGGTTCATCTTGATTTCGTATTTAAAACTCCGTCCTTAAACTTGACAGCACTAATTAACTACACGATACTTTGGAGTACCCCGGAATCATCGATCTGAGGTTTTGAAATGTTTTCTTCTGTTGTGAATTGCCAGAGACAGATCTGTGTGTGGTAATCTGAAGGTTCCACCGTCCTAGACAGCATAAATGGAGGAATGGGAGTAGGAGGACGAAGAGACCAGGCTACTGAATGAAAGTCTAAGGAACGATCGCGATCGTAGTCTGGCGATTCCTCATTTAATTTTTGCAGAAGATGCAGACCAATGCAGTCCTTAAAGCATTGCCAGTCTGTCCTTGTTTGCCGGTGGATTCAGTAACAGCACTGAGTTCACACTTTTGACAGATCATGATAAATCAACTCCATGGTGAATCACCATGCAAGACCGACTGGCCGGTGATGGGATGATGAGGGAATTCAATCTATTTTAATCAGAATGTTGTGTTCACACTTCTAAAGAAACTACATTGTGCTGTGTGTTTCGTGTACTGTTAACTATGTTCCTGTTTTAGGGGGACTCCCGTTTCAAAATTCCTGAATCATCTCAACATTTTAGTTCTTCCAGTACACTTTGATTGCGTCTTCTGAGCCGAATTTGATGTCTGAACAATAAACTAATTCATGTTTGGTTTTCTATCGGTAGGTGAAAAAATTGATATGTCTCTGTTTGCCTGACAGAACGTTAATCTTTATGTAGACGAACCGCAGAACGTTTGTTTTAGGCGTAATCGGATTCGTATTGAGTCCACGCATGTGTTCTATCCAGAGGAACGTGAGACGCACACATGAATACAGACACCGAATAGAGAAATTGTGCGGTCATTGCGTATCAGAAATCCATTGCTTATGTTGTTTCAGTCCTGGCAACATCGTAAGCCATGTTGAATTGTTTACGCAAAGTGAATGCGGATTGATATGTGCATGTTCGATGTGAACCACTGGATAATCCGATACTCAATGACATTGAACCGATGTCATATCGATTAGGTAGATGGCATCATACTTTAAAATAAAGATGCTGATAATTTGGAGAAGCAATGTACATATGTTGACTGAGTTGCGGTGAGGTTTATTCCATCTAATCTAATGGGAATGGTCTCTGCATAACTGATCATTATGAGCTGATTTCTCCGTGCATATTGTGCGGCGTTTCTCACCATAGATATTACATGCTCAGTAGAACCATTAACAGATGGTATTTTTGAAAAGATGTAAATATTTGTTTGAGTAGGACCATTTTGTGAACTTCAAATCGGTACAGTCACCATGTATTCTTTATGTTTAGATGGGAATTTAATTTGAAACATCGCGTTACGCATTTTATCTTGTTCAAGGTCTTCCAAGCCGCTTATCTCCGGGTAGCGTGACAGGTCGATCTGCGCGTGCCAGGTTTCCCGTGGACGATTGTGTCGCGACACCGTTCACTCGCAGACCTTCCACAGACGGTGTTGACTGTTCATGGACCAGTGGCTCGGAAACCACAGGTAGAATGCGAAAGCGTAAACTTCGTTCCACTTCGCCGGATCTGGCTCCGTCCTCTACACGGCCTCGTTTGAGCGGTCGTTCGATTCCGGACTTAGACCTCTTACGTGTAGCTCATGAAGACAGTAATCCTCGACCGATGTCTGCTTCCATAACAGAAGATGGTCGACAGACGCAACCTCCTCCACTGCTGGCACAATCGTCAGTCCAACTTCCAGAGATCAATATTGAAAGTCCGGTAGTCTGTACAGCAACTATGAATTCCGTGTTCGATCTATCCCCAGATTTTATCAAGACTTGCCAACCGAGTCGACCAACACGTGTTTCCAGCGAGTTGGCATCTCGTGTGCTTTTCCTCACAGTTGACTGGTTGCGCAGCTTCCAAAGTTTGAAATGTCTACCGTGAGTCATTTTTCAGTCATGCGTTGTTTGATAGTGATTTGAATTCGAGTATTTTCATCCCTGATCGTTAGTTTCCTTGTTCCCTCCATCCATTGCATCGGTCAAACCCTAAAATGTTGGTATTTATGCTCAGCCTACTGCCTAACATTTAGTAGTACGATTCTGCTGGAAAAATTCAACGTTTTCATTGATTCCACGCATACCTTTTACTACAGACCCTGGGCCCAGAAAGACCTCGTTGCTGTCTCCTGGTCAGATTTATTTGTGCTTGGCCTGTGTCAGGCTGCTCAGCAAATTGAAGAATCACTCAGGTCTTCAAATCCTAGTGCAGAGGACGAAAAGCAAATGGAAACAGAAGTGCACACGAAAGATGAACTGACATCCAGTGGTTGTGGCTCTATGTCGAGCTCCGAGCCTCAGTCGAACAAAGCAGATCCGTACCGAAACACGAGTCACGATACGGGAAAACCCACAGTCCAGGTCACGGCAACTGCGCCCCCACCTTTGTCCACTTCATCGGCTGCTGTAATAAGTCTGGTGGAGCAACTGATGACACAATTCACCAGGGCTGAGATTACTACGGACGAATACACGTACTTGCGTTGTATGGTGATTCTTGGATCAGGTCAGTCCCGTGATTTCATCCGTTTATGCGAATTTCACTGCGAATCAATGAATTGAATTCAAAATTTCAAAATTCATCCTTTCATAAAACTTGTTGATTCATGGTCGATCAATCTGTAAATGGATATCCAATAATTTTCTGGTTCCATAAAAGTTGGTATTCCAACATTTAGATTCTACCGTAGTCGTTTACTAAAATTTTTATCCCGCGTATTTTTCTCCTGCTTCAATTAGGACATTTATGTCTAAATTTGCGCGATAAGCAACTTGCGTGTCGTGTGGCCGAAATGGAATCACGAGTTCTGAGCGAATTCTCCGATTTTCTGGCTTCACGATTCGCTTCGACGGGATCGGACGCGGATCAATCCATTAGTGCCAAATCTGCCATTCAACGCAGTTTAGTGCTGACCCAATTGCTCTCAACATTGCGGTACTTGGACCCGAAAGATTTGGAGGAAGCGTTCTTCTCGAGTACGTTTTATTTCTAATATATGCATATGATTTTTTTAGATTTGATCTGATTCATTATTTTTCATTTCACCAAATCAACGTGATCGAGAACCTTGGTTTTAGTGTTTGCAAAATCTGCAGAATAACTTCACATTCATTATAATTGTTATACCTGTCACACCTCCTGAGGCACGTTTGTTTTTTTATACTTCATTTGTTATGTAACTGGGGTATTATCTTTGTTATCACAAAGCATGGCGTGATTAAACGTCGAAAACAGAGAACCACATACTCATGGTTTTGTTACCTGAGCTGGCCATTTCATTCTTGTGACTAGTAAATCATATAGGGTAGGTTTTGGATAGACCGAATATCAATGCGGGTCAGACGGTAGCTGCCTACCACTGAGTAGAATGCCGCTGTAGGGGTCCGAACTTTATGGATCCTTGCATGCTACTGAAAGCAATTCAAAATGCTTCGACGGAACTTTGTTTCTTGTAATTGAGGTCTAGGTGGGAGTTCTAACTGTAGTACTACTTGGAATGGACTCATGATATAAGCTCACGGCTGTTGGCAGAAACAAAAAGTTCTGGTCCGGTTCACGTGAGTCAGAAGACATAACTTTTTCGTTAGGATATAGAGAGAACTGGACCACCCAAATTTACCGAGCCGCAAGTGAATTTCGCCAAACTGCGACTGTTAGTCCAACAGTTGAAATCAGTTTTCGAGAGAAGACTATGTGCAAAGGATAAGAAGGGTTGAGAGGCTGTCAGAGTTGTCGTGTCGTGTTGTTCGCTCTGTTGTTCGGCAGTTCTGCACTGAATAAAACCTGAGGGCATGGCAAATTATTTTGACATTTGCGCGTATCAGGTTTTGGGCTTCATGGCCCATTGTTTCTGTAAGGTAGACGTGCGTGCACCGCCATCTCACACAAACGCACGCACTTACACATACTAAAACGCAACCCTAATTCTGTTCGTTTTTTTTTCAAGGTCATTCCTGATGTCATTCAAGTTTGCTCTCATTTTTGTATGTACGATTGACCGGAAGTTGAGTCCTCCGATACCAGTAACAGTTTCCTGTACGAACGAATATTTTATGGGCAAACTGTTTATCGGTTGTTTCAGTGATGATTCTGGTTTTTCCTGAGTTACAAACCTAACTGTACCACCATGAGACGGTCAATACGATTGTTCAGTTTGTCTGTGACCACTGTGGTAGCACCTGTCAATTAGAATCCCGCTTCGTTGCCGTTTGCTCTCAACAAACTCACGCGTTGTATTCCGTTTCCCCCTCCAGGTCTTCTTGGTTCCGTTTCAATCGCTCAGATCATGTTGTATTTGCTCGAGGGCAATACTTCATTAGTGGGCAAAGTGTCCACCATCAATCAACTTGTGCCTGAAATGACCCTCTCGGCGGATCTTGTAAAACCGGCCGGATCTTCTGTTCCCGTCACGGTTGATTCCTCCCAAACCAGTTTAACCCAAATTCTCAACCCGGATGGGACTAAAATGACCGATCATTCAACGTCGACCCCCAGCGCACCAAGATCCGTGTCGGACGTTGTGGATACACCGGTCCCTGGTTCTCCACCACGACCAGATGAGTCGCGACTAGGGGACAACACAATTCCGGTACTGAAGCGACCTGAGTCACGTGAGATTGTTGTGCTGCACAATGGTCTAGTGTCCAGTGAAGTGAACTAATCCGGACTACTCGCTCTTCTGACTGGGTCGGCTGATCGAAACAACACTTGTCTTTCCACGAATTCTTCTCACTCTCATTCTTCTCTTCCTATCTACAAAGTAATTATCACGAAGCGCCTATTTGAGCTACGTTGACCCTTTCCTTTTTTCACAATTCCAATCAGCGCCATGATCTTTTTCAATTGATCATCATAATCATCCGCATCATTCACAATCTTGTGTTCGACTACCCCATCTCGTAAGCTTGTCTTGGATCCGTAATCAGTCCGATAGGACGCGCGTTCATTTGAACTATACTCGGCACATTCCAACAAGATCCCGTTACAAAAACAACAATCGTTATATTGGATGCTCCGTGCACAGAAGATGATTGCCGGGGTGGGAGTGTGGGGCGTTAACTTATCAGTGGCACGTTTCTTACTATCTCTCGGTGGTGATGATGATGATGATGATGATGATGATGGTACCATGACTAGAGAAAAGAAATATGCCTGTTTGGGACTTTGCACTCTCCTCTCCCCTCATCCACGCTTTGCTTTCTCTCTCTCTCAAGTCACCCTGGTCCACATGCATTGCACGACCTCACCGTATATGATCGCACCACCAATTCGCTGTTTGTGTGACACTCGCCGTCTGGATGAGATCTCACGTTTTCGGTGCTGATTCTCTCAAATATTTGAATGTCCTCAGGACTGGTGCCCAATACACCCAACCATACCCGAGCGGTTTGATTTCCAATCCGTCCGCTTTCATCTTGTGCTCTGGGGGATGAGATAGCCCGTTTTGCTCCTCACAGTTCATGACTGTCAGCGTTTTTACAACTTTCATCTTGTGAACTCCCATCCATTTGCCGCCTCCACCCCGTCCCCCGCCTCACTCAACATCTGCCGACTGGTCAGTGTTGTGCTTCATGAAATTTCTCTTTCACCATGGTCGTATGTTTTTTTTTTTCAGTGGACTGTGTTTAACAACCCCTCCCCGCTTCCCTGAAAAGGAGACTTATTCCCTGTCCTGTCCATTTTTCTGGTTTTGATCTTTTCATAAT
Source organism: Echinostoma caproni (assembly GCA_900618425.1). Taxonomy (NCBI): domain Eukaryota; kingdom Metazoa; phylum Platyhelminthes; class Trematoda; order Plagiorchiida; family Echinostomatidae; genus Echinostoma; species Echinostoma caproni. The sequence continues at coordinate 14,579 of UZAN01041749.1, forward strand.
ATGCATATAATTGTTTTAATCGAACGGTGTTGAGTGAGCACAACTCACAACTTCATTTCCGTCTGTATACATACATACTCATACTCATGCATATACATATATACATATACATATATATACACACATATATCCATACCACATTCGTATGTGTTCTATTTTACACGCTGTTTATATGGCACTGTAGTAGGGGTTTGCGTCAATAATATATATACATACATGTACTACATCCCGTCTCCAGGGCGATTGTCACAGTCACTCATTTTTACGGTCCCAGACACACACCCTCCGTTTATCTTCAGCCTTAAAAGCGTGTTCTTGTTTTCGACCAGTATATATATGTACACCTTATCGAGAGGTTATCTCGCATGATTTCTTTTCTTTCATTGTTTTTTGTTTTGTTTGTTTTCGCGTTCACTCTCGAGAAGTTTTGACCTGGAGTTTCCATTGACGGTACACTCCACACCTGATCGATTCCCGTCCCGTCCCGTCCCGGCCATACTCCATTTCTGCACAGACAAGTGAATTGGACACAACGAGCGCCCCCTCATTCCCTGCCCTGTTCGNGTACACTCCCCGAGGATCCTCTCTCCTTGTGTTTGAATGATTTTCCCCACCCATTTCTCGTTTCCGCTAGACACACACACACAGACACAGTCGCACTTGTGATTCAGTACCTTATCTCTAAACCAGGATGGGTCTTTACTTCCTCATTTCTCGCTTATGAATAAAAGAAAAAAATCGAAAAATGTACAGCCTGTTGTTGAGACACAAACATTTGGTTTACGTCATTATTCCTGTTGTTGATTTTATGATGGTGCTGGTGGTGCTGCTGCTGACTACTTTCAGGAGTTTTTGTTCAACTGCCCTCCGTCTAACCACGTCCTGTTCCGTATTGTTCTACTCACTTCACAGACACACGTTTCTGATCCCATTATTTGGCATTCCCACATTATTCTTGTGATTAATTATTTTTTTCCATCCCGTTCCTTGTTCCGAAAAATATTCGTGATAAGATCCGCGCTGTCTTCTCAATTTCCATATTCACACTTCCTATCTTTACTCTCTCTCTCTCTCTTATTCTTTTGTTACACGGCGATTGATCCTTTCTGCCTAGACTGTGGTCATTTTTTCGGATTCTTCCAACACACACACACACACACACACACACAGAACTTCGACAAATCTGATCGCCCATCCTAAATCTTGTCTTATCTTTCAACGTCTGTAAAACAAACGAATAAACAAATAAACAGAAACACAGATACCTGTTCCACTCAAAGTTAAGTTGATTTTCTCTGTCCTGTGTCTGTATCAGGTTTGTTCCTCCTCTTCACTGTCTATCTCTCTTTGTCGTTCTCGTTTCTCTTCTTTCTCTGTTGCTGTTTCCAACTGCGACCCTCATAACGCAGTAGTGAAGAAAAATTGAAACGTCAAAATTGTGCCGATTTCTTTCACTAATGATCCCTCCCTCCGTTATGTTGTGCTTCATTTTATCAAACTTCCGACACACACACACACACGAGTATTCCTGATTTTCGAATTCGAACACTGTCCTGTATTGTGTTCACCCTACCGCTCACTTCTGCGTCCCATCTCGAGTCCCCCTTTGTCGTCTGTATCTTTATTTTCTCTTCCTATTCACTTGACTACACCCTGTCTCAGTGGATTCATGGTCATCAACGGATCTTGTCCAATTTGTGTTTCCCTGTGTGCGTGCGTGCTTCTGTATGTGTGTGTGTGTGTGCGCGCGCGTCCGCCCGCCTGCCCGAAATCATTACGACAGGGTAGTCGAAAAACAGAAACCTGAAGATGTCTTGTACAAATTATGTGCAAATAAACAGTTCCCATCCGTTTCCGCTAATTGGTGCTGTTTGTTTCATTATTTTGCCGTTTGTGATTTCCGAAACGAGAAGGGATATTGGTTACGTAGCCTCTTTTCGACTGACACGCTCGCCCCCATAGACACTTCCGAGAGTACATCGCTTGTTGAGTAAGCTACTGCATGATGTGTGTCTAGCCCAACCAGGAAAACAATAGCTAAAGGACGCTATACAAACGAATGCGTGTTTCATGCTTGAAATTTTTCTACTAAAGAGAGCAAATGAAGCGTAAACTGAAAAGCTAGGAAGCTCTGTAAACCCGGTTCGACCTAGGATGGTCTCGTCAGCAGTGCGATTCCACCGAACCAACTGGGAATTGAACCCGGGGCCTCGCGGGTAGAACATAAGCATGCTACCCAGTCGTCCAACGGGCAGCTGATCAGACCGTTTTTCAATTTCCCTTTATGCGATATAGCAAAACCCATCGTCGCTAGCTTGTTTCGGCATCGCGCCTTACTCATCTCAGCACTAGCCTCCGGTGTTTATAACTCGGCTGGAAACCTTCACAACCTGACTACTTTTTACATGACGGTAGCGGAGGATTAGATTTAATTTCATGGATGGAATTCGTCATATATAGAGCGAAAAAGAAGCTTTAAAAACAATTACCTGCTTGTTTATTGGTTTGCGGCCGAAGAGCTGAATGCATACCATAACTACTATTCCATCACGACGAGACTGCACGATTCAAATGTACATCGAGAGTAGCTTCTGCGTATAATATTCATGTGCACAGAAAAACTGGATCGAGAGTCCAAACCCGAACACCATGCATCAGTTGAGTTTAGGAAGAAAACCCGACGAATGAAAAGGCTCAGCATTCACCGGTTGTAGAATCGACTGATAAGATTCACAAATTCCATGTTTGTGACCCGAACAAGATATCTTCCGGCAGATCTGAGAGGTTATAGGATTGAGGTCGGTCAAAATCTGATCTTTTAGTACTTCAGGTTTGGGGTTCAACCGGATTTGGCATCTCATTCGGTGAAATAATGGCGGGGTAATTGATCCAAACCAATATGCTTCCACTTCGCTTCCCCTGATGTCTTGCGGTTAGCTTCTTATCCGAAATACAAGTACCCGAATCGTTCTGCAACTTAGTAGCTGTACCCCCTAGTCAAACCCGTCCATAATGTTCCAGCGCATTCGCAAATTATCAAGCAATCTGTACTGTGTCCGTTATCGCGCTGGATAATAAGGACCGCACTGCCCGTCTCATCGGGCAGGATTGGTAGTGATAGGTGGGTTACTGTTCAGATATACCGAATCCTCTCTCTTTGCCCTCTTTTCCGACCAGCCCCGGGACTAGGTTGATCATGGACGCCCTGGTTACAGGTAGAGACTCGCCTTTGTACTCTAGTGGGTTGAAGCCCGTGACGATCCCTAATTGGGCTCACTCGGGTGCGTAGTTTCTGCCAGTGGGAAGGTTTTCGAACCATCCCTTAAAGTATGGACGCCCTTTGATTGGTCGCCTCCCCCTTTCTAAAAAGCGTATCGTTAAATGTATATATATAATAATAATAATAAAAGGAAGTAAAAGTGACAAAATTAGTTTACCATCAAATAAATTGCGTCTTCTGAAATCTCGCCAGCCACTGAATCCGATGTTCTTCAACTTGCGGACTCTCGTGCAGGTGGGTCAGAAGGTTTGCCCGGCTCGCACAATGGATTATTTAGGAGACACGACTCCAGGATCCTGGTAAGTTAAGTCATTGAAGTCCTTCGGGTTTGTCCTAGAAGCAGTTTCTCCGCATATCAGGCGGCTATGAAGTCGAATAAAGAAGCCAAAAGCACAGGCTTGCACAATGTATTCTGGATCATTTCGCTGCATCACGTGCACACGTGCATACTGCAGTCTATGTGATCATTAATATATAAAAACGATTGAAGTTCCTTGAGTAATTCAGTATGGAGTGGCTATTGCACTAACTAATACAGCCGAAGTTTGTCCTTCGGATTCTCGTCAACAGTTGTTTAGGTGCGATGTGACTCCAGAGTTCAGTTACTGTTCGGAAGGGAAGCAATATAACAAGGAGTTGGTTCATCATTTCTTCACCTACATCAACCAACTACAGTCCCCATTCCCTAAGGGACAGACTTACCAAATCGCAATTGTGTAACATTTGAGCGTGTGTTGAATAATCTCTCCCCGACTGAAAGGCAACAGTTTGAGGATTACGCGCAGTCTCCAAACAGGTGGAACGAAGCCGAAACACGTTGCGTTTGCGGCTTAATCCTATCAAGCCAGTGGGTGAGTTCCCTACCAATCCGGAACACTATGTTCACAATCTATCAAGCATAAATTTGGACAAAATGCTATTAGAAGTGTTATCTCTGGGACCAAAGTTTTGTTGTCCGAATAGGAGATCGAACCAATTGGATATGGAGGNTAAATGCGCAACTTTTTGACCTGCTTACTTCTTCGTCATTGGAGTTGGAAAGGCTCAAATCTAGCTTGGTAAATGCTTGCTACCAGCATCAGAATGTCAAGCTAAATACAAATGGAATAGTAACTACAGAACATATCAGACGATTACGAGAACTTCAGAAAAATAAAGATGTTATACTATCCAGACCGGATAAAGGGACGGGGATAGTGCTGCTAAATAGAACGGACTACATAGACAAGATGGATACCGTATTGGATGATCGGTCGAAATTCACCAAGTTGACGGAAAAGGACAACACGGCTCAAATAGAAGGGGCGCTTTCCAAGATTTTGCGATGCTTAAAGCA
>UZAN01041749.1:20461-37819 GCA_900618425.1 Echinostoma caproni
ATCCGTGTGCATTTCTTTACCGTTCAAAGGGGACACATCAGCCGAGATCACACAAAGAAGATGATCTGGCGCAATCGATAAGACGTTCTATGCATCTAAGCTTCGTGTGTTGTTCACGTCCAGGCCAATTGTGTGTTTTCGACTGAAGGACAAAGTTCCAGACTCTGCGGTCTCATTCTGTGTATACTCATTTACTTGTTCCTGTGGAACAACGTACATAGGCCGCACGGTCAAGCGATTGTCCGAACGGATTCGTGAACACCACCCCGCGTGGTTGAACACCGGAACGATTAAGTCACTCACCAGTGCAGTGGTTTCACACCTAGCTGAAAGAAATCATACCGTGAACGTGTGCGAGGCTTTCCGACCCCTGTACAAAGTTCGCGGGGGATTATCGAGGCAGGTTCGCTGTCGGATGTTGGCTACGGCAGAAGCGGTAGGCATTCGTTTGCACAATCCCCCTCTGTGTGTCCAAAAACAATTTGTGCAAGCGCTAAAGCTTCCCTGGCCCACCCCCCATACAAACCGCATCGTGAGTAATCTCGATGGTCGGATGAGTGGACAAACAAACGTGATCGTGGTGAACCCGATTTCCGGTCTCACGATGCAATCGGTTTTAGTAATCTGTTTTTATTTTATTTTATTTTCCCATGACAATTTGATTCCCAAGTAGTGATATATATTGAGATGTATTGGCATGAATACGAATCTCTGAAAACGAGCTTGTTCGCCACTCTGTTGTTTTGTTTGAAACTTACCGAAATCATTCAATAGAGCCGCAGCTCTCGTAAAATTGTGCCGGTAGGTAATTTTAACACGCTGATTGGAAATCTGAGCGCATTCGAAGCCTGTCTAGAAGGTTGTTGCTCTCTGGCCGCCCAACGAGTGGTGATCGACTGCTTCAGTTCTGCGGAGACCATAGGTTCTTATCTGGAACCAACGTTCGAATTGCGATTTGCCTCATATTCCATGATATATCCCAGCCGTTTTATCTTCTACTTGCGCATAACTAGCAACATATATCACTGTATCTACGAGCAATCTAATCGGACCATGTTCCGCTGATACTAGTGGATCATGCTTGGTCGATAAAAATACCATAATCTTTATGAAAAAGAAAAGCGTTCCATGATTTAGAACACAATGTAGGCGAATATATGTTTTCGGTGAATTTCTTTCCAAGCCTTTACAATCACATTTATATGAGCTGTGCGCACAACGAAAACTGATCCAAGCTCTCAAACTACCCTGAGCAACGGAAGAGAAAATCACTTGTCCATATGACCATGACTTAACATAGCGAATTTTGATTACGTAATCCAAACAGAGTACGAACTTGGAGTTCTCTCGGTATCATAACCAAACACATGACTCATCCACCTTTCTTTTGGACCCTATTGAAATCGTTTCATATTAATGTGATTGTAAAGGCTTGAAAAGAAATTCACCGAAAACATATGTTCGCCTACATTGTGTTCAGAATGAATGAATGAATCAATCAATATATCGTGAGTTCCATGATTTGTATGTGGCCCGAATACTGCCAGGTTGCCCAAGGCATGTGAATTTTCTTGAGGAACCCACAACCGGAGCCTTTGGCTGGTCCAAGAGTGACCCACAAAGCAGTGAGGTGGGCAAAACCGCAATCCATTGGGGGTCGGTGTCCAGTTTATTTGATCATACGTCCTTTGGACGGGGTCAAACGTTCAAGGTGCCCAACTGAGCCGGTGACCATTGCCACAACTGGAAAGATGGGTGTGTGGTTCGTACGCCTCCTCTTGATTGGTTTGGGATTAGGGTTTTGACAAAATCCTCTAGGTGAACTGCCAATGGTTCATCAACTCGGTTATAGCCCCTGATGTCGGCTTTTCGTCCTCTCACTTTGGTGCAAAAATACCTCGCCCACAAGAAGGTAGTGAGTAGGGCTACATTAACAAAGACTATTAGAGACGCTTGATCGTATGGGAGCATTTCGCGAGTTGGAAGGGAAGAATGACCAACCGCAACCCGAGACATCCACCCCCGAGACCATGCTGAGGCTTTCGGTTGATATACGCCCTCTCTTTATCCAGATTCATACCTAGTTATTGTGCTTCTTATATATTAGATTTCATCTTTGTGTTGTCACCATAGAAGCACCGACAGAATTTCTACCCACAAACTACGGAACAACCAAAGTGACCATTTTCCCTTTTATCCGAAACGGAACAGGTTATCTCTGTCAAACCAACTGCAACTGAAGTAGCGAAAGGAGAGCTATCGAAATATACCATAAAATTTATGATAGTTACGGAATTTTTACACGAAATCCTCAGTTAGAACATTGGAATATTTTTGGTGAACAGACTTTTCTGAATAGAGATTCCGAATTCGATAATTTAGATAAACGACGAGATTAGATTTGACGTACTATGTATGCATTCTGCAGCGAACGTAGCGTGTGGATTCGAGACAGAGGCCGGCCCGAGACTTGAAACCGCTCAAGAATCAGGATCGCGGAAGGAAACATGACAAACCTAGATTTTGTCTACAATGTCAGCTCATGAATATCCTCGAGATAAACCATGACGACTAATGGGCAAAACTAGCTTGTGAGATATAAATAGTAACTGCATCAGAGATTAATTAAAGACTGTTTCAACTAATACGCAATACTGTGGGTTGACGGACGCCAGCTAGCTGAACAATCGGTAATTCTTAATAAGGAACAATGACTTCGTGGATTGACGGAGTATTTTAAAGAACAGTTTAGCTGACTTGACATACACAAACCAGATTACCTCGTCTTTGTAGTTGAAGCTCCGTGGATAGCGTTAGGTGATTCTTCGACAAAGCAGAAGTACAGTTTTGCGTTGGAACTCTGAAGGTAGGAAAAGCAGCGGAACCTGACTCCTTTCAACTAGGGGATAATATCCTAGTAAACTTGAAGTACGCACTGAACATGGAATACGAACCACAGATGAGGCGTAAGCACTGGACCATACTGGTACTTGCACGCAATGTCCCACGTGACCGAGACACGAGGAAAAGGCCATAAGAGCAGTAGTTCGTTTGTTGAAAGAAATTAGGGGCAATAAATAATATGTACAAAACAAGCTCATTGATCATCCAGGCCTCTGCCAATCGCGTTCTGGTATTTCTGGCGTTGTTCAGCTTCTGTTTGATCCGCGCGGTTTCAATCAGTCTATGGTTTGTAGTTCAGAAGCTGTGACACGCACTCGCATTGCTGACGTCACATAGGAAGCTTGATTCCGAAAACTGTAACGCCCCGTGGTATTCGTCATCTCGTAAGCCAGGATCACCACAAGAGTGTGTTACTGATTCACTGTAGACTATCTGGTAGCCAGAATGTAATCTGTCCCCTCCGATCCGCTCTGTGAGCTAAAATCTATCAGGACTATTTACCAAGTCCCAGTATAACTGTGGCGTATTGTGTGGGGAAATGCTCCATGTTAATAAGATTTTGTGGTAATCGGAATAGTATTGAATTTAGGAATATGAGAATCCGTACTGTACTGCTCAGAACTGAATTGGCTTCAACCCGAACTGCGGACACCAATGAAATACACGAGGAATTGATAGCAGCAAATGCTTATCTTTACTGATGGAGTTAGATCATGTTTTATAGAATGTAATAGTCCATATCATTGGTTGAACGAGCATCCTCTAATCACGTAACCGTTTGCACCGACGTATCATATGTGCTAACTCGGATGTCATGTTCGCCCGGTGTACCATTGACCGAACTTCCTGAACGGTGATTGGATGACATGAAACTGTACCTGGTTGTGCATGGATTACGGTCACGGAAGTCTGGATCACCACAGATTTATAGACATGAGGGAAGATGTACCGATGGGATGAAGGGCACCTGAGGCAATGCATGGGAAGTTATTCAAACACGTGGCAACGGGGATTCGAGGTGGAAATTGAGCCAACAAAGGCCGCAGATAGAGCGGTATCAGGGAAGATGTAAACACTTACCAAAATATGAGTATAGCGAAAAGACCAAGTAACGAATATCAAAGAAATTTATTATCGAACTAAAACATCACATTCCGTGTTATTCTTCCCCAAAGATCCTTGGATGTAGCCAAAGAAAATCTCTAACTCGGATGGAGAGTGCCTGTATAGGTAGTTGACCGAATTCCCTCAATCCAACAACACCCATCATCAATGCTTAGTGGAAATCGTCGCTCTCTGTTCTCCATACAATTTCCATTATTAACTAGAATATAAACGTTATCACGCACGGAGGGATTTTGTGCTGAATTCTCAAATAACAATAAGACCGATAACGTCTCTGAATCAGATAGCTACTTAGGGCAGATTGTAAAATAGAATGCAATCGGAGGGGTGTCGAATCGCATCCATTGCACAGAAAGCATGCTTTTTTTATAGAGAAGTGGGAGGATAGTGAAACACATGTAAACAACTGGATGGATGTTGACCGTCTTGATTGGCTCCGAATTTTGTTTGGGCACCCAATTAGGATCCTAATTGATATGGTTGGTGGTCGCGGAACAAAGCAGTTTTTGTGAAGTAGGCAAACTGTCTGATGCTTATGCAAAGTAGAACAACCGTACGCAGGTAAGAATAGGTTTATTATGACTAATTCACAACCAATCGTTCGATCAATAAAGCAGCAATGGGACTAACAGCCAATCAGGATCGGGCCCATGTTGGCCGGCCGTATTGGCTTGGGAAAGCGCGTGAGGTTGATCGATTTGAATAAATATCAATCAATAACATCTGAGGAACGAGCAAATTAACGATGCACAAATTGGCAGAACGTACGCACTTAAGTCGTAGGCGCGTATGCAGCATTCGTTATCAAACTAAATTTAACGATGTACCTGACCTCGTCATTTACAATCACAGTATTCCGAAAGCGGACTCGGTTAAATACCTCGGCGTCGTTCACAATCTCTCCTGGACTAGCCATATAGAGAACTCTTATAATGGGGGTTCGTAAACTTTCTTTTTATGCTTTCATGCTTAGGAAGCTTGCTGTTCTCCCGAGCTTAATTTTCAAATTTGTGACCGCATTCATCCTCCCTCACTATCTGTACTGTTCCCCTGTATTTTTCCCGGCCTGAAGGGAAAAGATTTCATATTAATTTCCAGATCCAGATACCTATTTAGAGGCATAGCCAGAAATATCCGAGTAAATTTTATTGTGTACAAGTATATCGACGCATGTGAAAGAATAACTGATGGGATCTTGAAAGACGAACTTTTTAAATCCATATCCACCCCCCGTATCCGCTCCTGTGCGCATTGTCACACACAGACACAGCATCCTCTCATTGCTTGTCTGCTTTTTAGTGAACCGGGCACCAATTATTACACATCTTATGAGTTAGTTGCTTGATTTATTTTTTTAAACTATCACTATCGTTTTCGTGCTTGCAATACGCTGTCGTTTTTGTTCATCCTCTTTCGCTCCCCGCTCCCCCCCTCTCCCCAATATTTCCGCGGTATTCTCGTGTAAATCGTTGAAAATTCATCCCACCGGGTGTATAATGCCTAATTTTACTGTACTTTTGTTTATTCAGAGCCATGGATTCATATGAAACTGCTTTGAAGGCCTCCTTTTCGCTCTCTCATTGATCATTTGTTAACTTTCGAGCGCTCCCCGGATGGTGAGGTTCTTTTTTGGCAGGCACAAAGTGCTCACGAGCGGATCTAGTGACTGTGATGAATGCGTTGCGGTAGTTCAGTGCATCCCGCATTCCATAATTGATTCTGATGGTGCATTCAGATTTCTGAACCGTCCTATACTTCATATACTACTAGTACAACTACCATTATAGAGCCACAAGACGGTACCGGGACGAGGATAGTTACTTATTACGAATAACGGTCAGGTTATCGGTAAAATGGCATACACACAACAAAATGTCTCATTTCGATCGAGTCATCAGAATTCTCGCACGCACATAGGATAGTTAATGGAACGGTCCAAAGGTAGATGCGTATTATTGTAGTCACTATACTGAACACAAAGATTTGATTCAAGAGGTCTTGTTAAATTTTTGAAAGTTGAAAGAAACCGCAAATCGTGTCCGTTTGAGAACTACTCACAAACGTGAGTAGTACCGCACCACTACTACTTCTACTGCATTGCTGGTAGATTCAGCAGTATCCAATGGTCATGATTATGGTAACAGTCATTCTCCCAGATGAAACGTACCATTGCATTTCCAATAATCAACCCGAATTTGTCGGAAAGGTTGATTGGTGACATCGTTGTCATCTCATAACCTAGTCAACTGGAAGAGACGTACTATTCGATCAACATTGTGTTCACTGGAATCGAATTTACTTTTGAGAAAGAACAGAACAGATAATTAGCTTTTCTGAACATAATGGATCAAATTGTGAGGTTTCGGAGCAGCCACCCACTGGTACACAAGAGAAGCTGCGTACAACCAGTTTTCGGAAGAGCAAAACGCACTGCAGTACCTTCAGACTTCGAAAGGCGGGATGGTGTTTTAACGTAACTGATACTGATGAAATTTTGTCCCACGCTGCTTACATGTGACACACAAGAGGACGAAAACGGAGGTCTGAAATGCGCAAACCAGAAGAATGATCGACAATGAGAAAGAATAATATTGACATATACAGTCAATCTCCTGTTATGTCGCATCCCCGAGAACTCGCATTTCCCAATATCTTCCCACTTTTTCGAAAACCTAAACCAAACAAATGCTTGATAACGTAGTTTCTGACAATGCGATGTCGCACCCTTTAATATGTCACAATTCCTGATACGTACTCACTTGGTCGGTGACCGATGTTTCGGACAACCATTGACCATCCACCCTGAACTGTCGCACTCAACCAATGGCGTTGCACCTAATGTGACGCGTTCATGCCACTGGTCACTGGATAATCCTTGTGAGGAAGACACCGCTGCAAGCGATCGGAGACAGTGTCACTTGACGGCAAAATGTGCAAGCGCCTATCGATTAGAGTATGTTGGAAATACTGAATCAGCCAGGTGCAACTCAGAGCTCCTTAGCCAAATCACTTGGAATTTCACGAAAAACTGTCTACAATGTTGTATCCAATCGAACGACTATCGGGGAATTTTTGAACGCTGGAGCATCTGAGGAAAGATGCCACCTGCATGTCAACGAAAAGTTCAGGGCATTGAATGAGACAACTTTGGCTTGGTTTACCGCCATGAGGGAAAAGCACGGAGAGTTCCCTATGGTGGAGAGCATCGTACGTAAGAAGGCAATCCAGATAGCACAAAGATTGTATCATGATGAATTCAAGGCTTCCAAAGGTTGGTTTTGTTCTTGGTCAGACAGATATGGTAATCAATCGTAGAAAGTAAGAAACAAACAACTTTATAGGTCTATGGGGAAGTTTAGCGCTACCACGTGATGCAGTGGACGAGTTTCGAGCGGGGTTACCGCAGTTGATACATGGATATGCTGACTGTGATATGTTCAATGTAGATTAAACAGCTTTGTATTACTGGAAGCTCCCAGAAGGAATATTAAGTCTGAAAGGAAAGACAGTTTCTGGGTCCAAGAAATCCAAAGAGAGGGTCACGTTACTGTTTCATGGAAACTGGGTTGAAATCTACATTGATTCAGCCGGTGATGCAGCCACCAGAGGATAAATGGGATTTGATCGAGGACTTTACTCAGTATGTGTCTATTGATGACCGTCTTTTTGGGGAAAAAATCGCCTGTTTTGAATTTGATGATGAATAAGTGGGTTATTTACAATTTTCGTATCGATACATGGCATGCGGTATTCAGCCCCTTTCAGTTCTTTGTAAGTAGTCATCCCGAAACCACCTACCTTTCTTCAGTGGAACTTTTTCTGACCCAATCATCATCAATGGTCAGTCATACTTCTACCTTGATAAAAAAAGAAATTAAACGTATCGATTCAGCCTATGGGAATCAACTCCTATGCAGTCAAAAACAGGATACACTTATGGAAAGGAATTCGGATCTTACGTGCAGCGAAGTCCAAACCCGATGAATGTACTGTAGACGTTGAGAGTATAAATCGGGCATTTGTACATCCGAGTAGCGATCCTCCCGTTTCATTGATTCCGGAAGACAGCTAATATAACCCCGTTCTCGAGAGAAGAAATATTTAAACCCTTCGTACAACTAAATCATCCACTGGTCCTGACGGTTTATCTTCATCCCTTCTAAAGCATCGTGCCCCGGCTCTAACGGATGCTTTTACTTTTATCCTCAACACGTCACTTAGTTCGTATTCTATTTCCGATTGCTGGAGACCCGTTACTATCATTCCCATTCTTAAACGGTGTAGATCCAGCACCTTGTCCAAATGTGAGTGATATGCAAAACAGGTGTGTATGGGGTCATTCGGTTTGCGTGAATTGAATGGCAATTTAATGACATGGACTGATGAGCTTTATTTAGCAATCACTCATGGTTTGAACTTTATCGATAATACATCACGGAGCATCGTTATGCGTAACTGATTCCGCCTACTGAATAAACGACAGTGTGTATTTTTCGTCAGTATTTAAGGGATCAGTTAAAAGTGTTGTGCATCTCTCGGTGACGTTATCCACAAAAAAAATCAATTTTTCTGGGGCGAACTTTGAATCTGTATTTGAGTTTGATACATTGAGTGATAGTACGACATAAATAATATTTCTAATTTCATGTGCTTGCGTAAAACTACATACTGAAATGCGTGTTATCATTGTCGTGTTACAAACGTAATAGGGCATTTAGAGAGATCAAGCATGATTATGGACTATTACAGCGGTGACAACAATATTCCAATTTAAAATCTTTTCTTGTAGTTCGGGTGAACTGAATTCCATTTCGCCTTTTCGCCGAGATTGGTGATTTGTTTATAAACATTGTATCACCAACCGAGGTGACATCGTCAGAGCGTGTGAAGTAGCAGTGTTCTGCTTGTACCCGTTCGTTTATATAGGTGCTCATTTCCCAAAAGTCCTTGATATGCGGTAGGATCGTTCTTGTCCCCGATTCTCCGTCTGTTGTTGTTTTCCTTCTTTGAATCAGAGTTCTTCTGATGAAGTTACGGGTGTAGAAATTGCGAGCAAATACCCCGAAGAGGTGGCTTCTTTCTTTCTTTCTGAGTGTCGGTGATGCCGTACGTTTGTATTCTTCCGAATAAGGTCCTAATACAGCATCTTTTGTGGCTGATGGATGATGAATTTTTAAGTTTAGGATTTGATCCGTATGCGTTGCTTTGCGGTAGACCGTTGTCTCCAGCAAGACTGCTCAGATCATATAGAATTCGAGTCCCCAACAAACTAACCGCCTGTATAAGAAGACTTGTCAAAACCAAAGGAGATGGATAAGAGCAGTGTTCTCTACAAAGTAAACTGCAAGGACTGCCCAAAACATTATGTCGGACAAACTGGGGGAAAACTATTCGTGAACATCAATCGGCAATCAGGAGGCATGACCCACTATCGTTTATTTCCCTATACGAAGATTAAGAAGGACATCAATTTGACTTCGAATCAGTGAAAATTATCGACCAAGCCCGGTCAAAACATACCAGAGAATTTCTCGAGACTTGGCACTGTTCAATCCACTCAATAAATAGTTACATTGAACTGGATCACGTGTACACGCCAATACAACTTAGGATCTAATGTGGCAACAAAAAGTCACGTCGTGACCTAAGAACGGACCGAAACCGCAATCAGGAAGGAAAAGCACCATTCGCACCCTCATACCCTCGTACCAGATAAACGACGAACCGAGTCGAACACAATGAGAACAAGGATAGTTGGAGGAAGAACAAATAAAAGAACGGGTACAAGCAGAACATTGCCACTTCACAAGCACTGATGATGTCACCTCTTCGGGTGATGAAACGTTTGCAAACACCTTGCCAAGCTAGGCAAAATGGAGTAATATTCCCCATTCATTTATTGAATATACGATGATGCAGTCGGTTCTCAGGAATTAATACAGAGGCTATGCGGCCGAAGATCTAAGGCGTCGGGGAACACATGATGTAGGACTGATGCGCGGTTGTGGTACGCTTTGAGCACATCACTATCGGTCCGTCACCATCGTGATCGTAATACCTTGACTACCACAACACGTAAAATGACTAAGCGTGCCCAGTTAGGGATCGTCGACTCACCAGGGTGTAAGAGTGATTCTGCACCTAGGGCTAGGATGATCGTGATCCCCTTGGTCCAGACGTCAATCATACACTTTTAGGATTGGCAATATTTAGAGTGGATATCAGTGATGACGCAACTTACCACAACATACGATCGACTGATCCGTGCCGATTGAAAACATGGTTCAAATAGATTGAGAAACAAGTAGAATTTATCTGAAGAGAATCGCATAATGCAGCTACTCTTTTTCAGTGTGTTACCCAAAAATTTTCAGATTCGCAAGAAGAGACACTGTTGAGCTGATCAGACAGTAAGAACGCGGAATTCTCCAATACCGGTTCTGACGAGAGATCATGTTCACATACACAAGCTCATTTATTTTTTCCGGGTCGACTTGGAAGTACTGATTATATCGAGTACGGTCTGGTCCGTTGCCTTGCGTCAAAACAACAACAACCTCACACGAAACAATGTACAGTCTAATTTTGAATTCTCTATTCACATCACAAAGCTGACTTGATCGGGTCGATATTTCATAAATGGACTCAGGTGGCCTGTGACCGGCACAAAACTCAGTCGATCGTATACAAAAATCACCGTCTGGTGAGTGAGAGAGAGGTAACACTTGACTACCACATGGCGTTTCTTAAACAGTTAGGTCAATCCAGTGAATAGTTCGGTCACATTAGACTGAGTATAAAAGTAGTGATAGTTGATTCGCACAGCAACAAAACTCTTGATTCAATCCGGTGGCTGGTGGATGCCCCAGCGAAGCCAAACACAGTTGTCACCTTTGTGCAATTTCGTTTTTCCTCACTGAAATAAATGAATTATTTTCAAATTTTATTTAAGATATGTTTATTGATTTGCATCAACACAATACAGGACCTAATCGGGTACACAATCTAAGGTGATACCAACTTGCAAAAAATGGTGATGCAAAATAACAGCCCGAGCAATAGTTCTGTTGCGTTTTTCAGTAAATCATTTGCCATTACGAAAAACAATGATAATAATAATAATCTGCAACAGGTACTGTGTGGGCACACTGTGCCATAAGTAACATTTTAACTAATGGGACGCTGAACGTTTGAGTGCAAATTGAAAAGAAGGAATGTGAGATATTGCATATGTACTATTGCGTTACCACGAAAATCGACAGCGCACGTTCGGAGAGTTGAAATCGTGGATCTCCACGTCCCAAATCGGTGATATCGATCGTGCATTCAACGGTAAGCTTGTTCCCTATAGCAAGGAAAACTTCGTGTGGGAGAGCTGTGAAGCTTTAACAAGGGTATATTGCGTGTTGTATAATTGGGGCGAGATGAAGTTATCAGAGGTGGATGTTAGTTTATCGATTCCTATGGTAACTGGTTTTGGGTTTGTCTCGTCCACTTGTTTTCTGCCCGAGATGGCTACATTTTTGTGAGCGGCAAAAAACAGGATAGACGAAATAAGCAAATTGAACTAAGCCGTGTGCAATTCAGATGACTCCTTTGGAAAATGTCCTTGCTGAAAGCCGATGCTACTTGAATAGCATAGAACGATGAATGAGAACTTCCATTCGAGAGTTGTTCGATTAGAGAAAACACATTCTATGAGCTATAAAACCTTGTGGAAAATGCAACTGGTGCCCACAACCAGATAAATTATTCTCTTCTGTGCGGATTTTTATGTCAGCCAAGCAAAGTTCCTTTTGGTCTCATTGCCCGGTTTTTAGAATGTGTTCGTAGGTTATGTGGGTGTGTTACTTCCGGTTTCCCTGACCGAGGACGGGGAACAACCTCGGGGTCCCCACCCGAAGCCTTTGCCAAGAAATTCAGACCTGAAAGACAATAGGGTGGAGCTGAGTTCGCAGTCCATTGGCAGCCGGTGTCCAGTTCGTTGGATCATACGCCCTTGGGACGGGTCAAACGTCTAAGGTGCCCAATATACCTCGATGTTCAATTGAATTGGTGACCACTGCCACAACCAGAAAGGTGTGCGTGTGGTTCGTACACTTCTTGGTTGGTTTGGAATCAGGATTTCTAGCCAACTCCTTTAGGTGAACCTCCAATGATTCACCAACCCAGTTATAACCCCTGATGTTGGCTTTACGTCCTCTCACTTTGGTAATAAAATACCTCGACCACGAGAAGTCAGTGAGTATGGCTTCCTTAGCAGAAGCTATTTGAGACGCTTGGTTATATAGGAGCATTTCGTGAGGTGCAAGAGAAGGGTGACCAGCCCTAACCCTAGACACCCAACCCGACCATTCTGAGGCTACTGCTAGCACAAGATGCTGCTTGAATGCGCGAGTATATGCATCGGAATCTTGCTTTATAGCGAGTTCGGTGGGACCATTACTTGATAAGGTACCTGGTACAGTCGCAGAGTTTTGATGACTAAGCTCCTTACTGAAGTACCGCTCTTTCTATAGACCACACAAGTGCTATAAATCTACAAGGCAATTGTGGGACGAGGAGAGTTGCTTGTTACGAATAACGGTAAATTGGTTTACATACCACAAAATACCTCATTTGGAACAGGTCAACATAATTCCCACAAGCACGCAGCATAATAATTAATGGACGGTCGGACAACAGATGAGCATTTCCCGTGGTTACAAAATTAAATCCTTTTGATCCACTCGCAAATTCCGAGGGGATCCAGTAACCGCTCTTTAACGCGTGAACGCTACTCATCTGTGTAAGCAGCACCCTAAAACACAACAAAGCAGTTCCTCGCCTCCTGTCCATTTCAATTAAATTTCCTTCCGTCGCTAAAGTGAATATGAGCTTCAGTTTGTAAAGTTTTTAGAGATGTGCGCCTCCTCATTTCCTTGTATTTCTTCGTCTTAAGTGTTCGTTGCGCCGTTTGCACCGAAACGTTCAACTCAAGCACCGTTTTCACCTCCGACGCATGCATGACACGCTGAGTTTGAGTTCATACGTATCAACCTGGTCTTGTCTTTCACGAGACCTTTTCCTTGTGTCCAATCCGATTTTGACTGGTTCTTAGCTGTTTCCGCTTCGAATATCGTGCCACAGTGTGGCCGGGACCCATTACACGACCTGGGCTATCTTATATGTGCTGACATTGATCTCACGAAAGACATCCATGACGGACTTCCCGTTAGCAGTAAGCNTCTTCTATCGCGCCACGGTTGGCGATGCCTTATGCTAGCCTATTTGGATGTCTTTGTTCTTTCAAGGACATTGGGAGTGACGTGAACATGACCGTAGCTCAGACCAGTCTGCCATGCCGAAGTACAAACTCGGGATGTCTATCGCACTCGTTTGAAAACCGCTTTGGGTTTTTGAAACCAACGAGGGGTGCAATACTTCTGTGGTGGTTAAAATTCATTTTTTTCCCATATATTTTTGCTAAAAGTAAAGATCATTTGATGAAACTTCGTATTTCGGCTTCCCATTCGGTTCTCACCTAGATTCTCAAAGATGGTGACCACCGTGCATGTGGGAGCGGAGATAATCCAGAATGCAATGCTTTTGGGGTTTATTTAACTCAATATTGCGGTGATCGAATGCTAAAGGTCACTGAATTATCTCCTCGGAGGACGGGTGTTCGAATTCCACCACAACTGTCCGACTTTCCCCATTCTGTGTGCATTCTNNTTCTACGGAAGCCCTCTGATTGGTCGTTTCCCCTTTCTGAAAATTTTATAATTACATATTCAATAAAAGTAAGTACGAATAAAAGATCTCAAAATGGTGAAGTAAAGTGATCATGATTATCATCGTACAACGAACTTCACTGATCGCCGCAGAACTAATGCATTGAGGTTTGATGGACGGATACTGCTAGGGTGTCCAGCCGCTAAGCAGGAGAAAGATTAGGGTTCTCAAACAAAGACGTTAGTTCTGAAAGGAACTTAGCCGCAGACAGCGAGTGAAGGCCCATTTACTTGGGTGGTGGCGCAGTGATTCAATCACCGTCACCGGTTCTCTTTGGACCTCATGGTCCGAGCCCCGCCGCGACCACCCAACTTCGGTCGTAGGCAGCTTTGCTGTCGTCAAGTTCGATACCATGCCTAACCAAGCGGGTTCATATATGGTTTGCCACTCCAAGTCCCGGGGCTTAGGTTACCGGTTTCTATCGCTGAACAGCAGGTCTTCGTGACTAGGAAATCCACTTCGTATTTTGTTCATCACACTAAAAAGCGTGCCACAAAAACACTTGGATCGATTACTCTTTCACCACTGTTTTTTACCGACAAACGCAAATTCTTGTCGAATCCCCAACCTGGAAGACCAGGAAACTGCACCTCGACTGACCTCGAACCATCGACCTTCCATCTCCTTGGGTCAGATAGGTGCACAAGTCATAGCATCTCATTAAGGTGCAGTTTCGACGTGATGGGACGGAAAGCTATTCCTTTTGACAACATGCTGCACAGATGACGGAAAGCCACATGTGTCGAATGTTATCAGAAGGAATCGTATAATTACTGTAAGCTCATGGTCGAAAATGGATCATCCAACTGGAACCCATAGTCATATCTCAACGGCATTGTAGATCACACTATCGTCTATCCTATTTGTCTTGATTTCATTGTTAATACTGACTGACACTGGAATGCCTTTCTTGTTGGCGACTTTTCGGAGTCCTAAGTCGCCACACTGTCGGAAGCAGTTTGTCCAACGTAACTGAAATTTCACAATAATGTATCATGAAAAATGGAGTCTTCACTATCAATATCTTTATGGTGTCCTTGTGCCTGGGTTAAGGTGAAGTTGTTCCCCTGCTCCTACTCTGCAGCCTCGTGACAGAGATCCTTGACAGCTTTTGAGTGTGATTGGTAAGTTTCAGGAGCTCATTCTTCACTAGATATCAAGCGGTGACCCTAGTTTTCTCAGCGTTGATCATCTCGTACATTTTTAGGATCGGTATGTAGTTCGTGAAGTGTTGCCGACGAGCGAGCAACTTTTTGAACACTGCTGCTCTGGTTCTATACGTCACCGAACAGAGACTTGTCGACCTTGACCACGATTCAAAGATTCATAACATTGCCTACGGGTGGATGTTCTTGAAGTACAAATCTCTTGTTTCTCCTTGGTCGAGTACCAAATTTATATCAATTCACGCAATCTCTCCTCAGATGATTTCCAAGGAAGACCCGGTTGAGTTTTTCTTAGCTTATTCTGACCAGACTTTGTCAGTTCCTCTTAAAAAGTTCTAAGAATATCACTTGTGGCGGTTCTGCACACCACAAATAGGTTCCATCAACAAACGTTTTCCTTCAAGGTCACAACGACACTCCGTCAAGCGTCACAACTGTATCAAATCTCTAACGGATAGTGTTTTATCCTTTTCCATGTACATTAAAACACTTATAAATTCATCTTTGTTTGTGGAACAGGCTACGGAGGAGCGGCGAGACATCTATCCGATCGTCTCAAGCAGCGCTATTCTAGCTAGTGAATTAGGGATTGCCAAGAACCGGAACTACGGACCACCTGAATGAATCTAATCACACGGCTGATGTACATCGGGTTTTCCATCATCTATTGGTCAAATTAGGGTTAACCAAGGAGATCAAACTCCGTATTTCCACAGTGGAGGAAATTGCACTCCATTTCCGCATCAAAATCAGCCTGTACGAACACTGATTCTACTATAGTCATCTATTTATAATCTGGTGACGCTCATCAATACAAATTCATTCAAAATCGTCCGGACAAACACAGCAGAACATTTAATACTATTTTTGGTCACCGAGCAGATTAGTGCTCATTGTTGCAGGTTATTCGACCATACCACTGGTGTTGTGAGGTACTACCCAAATTTGTGAGTGGTTCGCAAAAGAATGCGATTGGCGGTTTATTTTGACGGTCAAAAATGAACAAGACCTGTTAGAGCGAATCGCTGTATTCAATGTGGTAACTACAAGAATGCGCATCTACCGTTCCATTAACTATCCTGGGTGCTTGTGGGAATTCTGAAGACTCGATCCAAATGAGTCATATTGTTGGGTGTATGCAAATTTACCGATACCCTGACCGTTATTCATAGTAAATAACTATTCTCGCCCAGGTACTGCCTTGTGGAATTATAACAGTGGGAGCGAACTTCACTGATCGCTGTCAGACTCGCACTGAATACAAAATAAGTGAGAATATGTAAAGAGGACAGGGATTGAGCCTATTTTGACGGAGGACGAAGAAAGTGAACTCCTGTGGTTAACACAGAGTACGCAGCCTATATATAAATATATATACCCTTCCAGCCATTCTGGCCTGATAACAAATGAAAACAAGAACGCCACTGCTGTCGGTTCCCTACCACGTCATTCAGGGCCTCCAAACGACCAGTTGCAGTATTTTGGGCCCAAACCTGGAAGGCGAGACATCCACACTACTTAACAGCGCTGTGCATCTCTTCATTTATTATTTTAATGCCTCCACAGGGTTACCTCCAGCCCAGAGCGAACACAGCGAATAAGGCGCGGGTGGTTATCTTTTTCTGCTCTAATAGTCTTAGAGTTAAAGATTACAACTCTACGCCGGTCTATTAAAATTATTTCTCGCATAGGCGGTAGTCCCTATTTGCACTTATTTAACTTTATCACCGACAAACATTTTACCTCTTGCGAAAACTTGTGCAACAATATTCTATCAGACATCACTCACCCATAACACACAGAACTTAAACAATGAGCATCCACTTCTGTAACTAGATGTCGTTTCAAACTTGTGTATGCTCGTATAATTGCCTACAGTTTGTCCGTTATCTTATATCTTTCGTGATTTCTGGCTCAAAAGGCATCCGTCAGAGAGAACTTTTTGAAGTTCCTAGGCAATTGGTATCCATTTTCAAAATTTCACGCCACATTCCTTTGAATTCACAATGCCGTTCTTCCACTTTTTCTTTGTTACCGTACGCAATGATAAACGATCCTGGTGTGCAAGAAGCTAGAAATCCATCCGTTAGGATGAATGAAGCGATTTTTGATTTGACTTGACTACCATCATCATCATCATCGAACAGCGAAATACAGTGAAGCGAACTTCGCTGCCAAACTCGCAATGCATACAAGATTAGTGATAAAATCTAAGGTGCACAGGGATTGGACCTACTTTGAGGGAAGGAGAAGAAAGTGAGCCGCTATGGTCAATACAGAGTACGCAATCGAACTCTGCATACATACCGTCTCAAGCATTCTGACCTGATAAGAAACGACAACAAGAACGCCACTGCTGCCGGTTCGCTGCCATATTCTTCAATGTCTC